>BLKR01015640.1:0-59082 GCA_011170035.1 Teleogryllus occipitalis
AATCCACGCCACCACCCTGGGATCGATGCCTGAATTTATTAATTTCTGAACAAGTCGGTCGTGTGGAACAACATCGAACGCTTTGGCAAAATCTATAACTACTGCGTCTACTCTCCCGCCCGCGTCAATTTCATCTGCTAGGTCCTGAAATAGCGTTACTACCTGACTTTCGCATGAATAATTAGTCCTAAATCCGTGTTGGCCATGATAGAGCCATTTTTTGACTTCCCACTCTTGCTTAATGTAACTCGCAACTAGATGCTCCATAAGTTTGCAGACCACTGACGTGAGACTTACCGGCCTATAATTACTTAGTATAGTTTTGTCCCCACTTTTAAAGATTGGTACTACAAAAGCTAATTTCCAATCTTCAGGTACTTTTGAATTGTTCATAGACACGTGAAATATTCTAATTAAGTACGGTAATATTGCCTCTCCTCCTAGTTTAATTATGTCCGTAGAAATGTCGTCTGGACCCCTTGACTTACCATTTTTCATAAATTTTACTTTATTACGTAGAACGTTTACTTCAATATTAAATTGATTTGTAACCGAATACCTTTGAATAAGTGGATGGTTCGCATTGCTTTTGAAAACCGAACTGAAATACCTATTAAATGCGTTAGCTTTTGCCCGGTCGCCTGTGATGAGTGTGTTTTGATGTTCACGAACAACTGGGATATACTCTTTGTTTCCCTTTCTTCTACGGACATATTTGTAAAATCCTGACCAGTTATTTCCCTTTTCGTCTAGAATGTTTTTTAAATACGTCTCCTGAGCAATTTTCTTTTCTCGCTCTAATTCTTTCGAACAATTTCTAAAAATATGCATATGCTCGGTACTGCGTTTTCGGTTTTTAAATGCATTTCTCGTTATCCTCTTCATACGCCTAATTTTTGAATTATAATATTCTGGATCCGGATTATTTTTTAGAGTTTTGCATGGTACGAACTTTTGCAAAGCTTCGTCTATAATATCTTTAAATGCGCACCAAATCTCTTCCATACCTCCTTCTGTTCTCAGAAAGTTGTTGTATTTTTCTCTAAGAAACTCATGAAGCCCCTCTACGTTTGCTTTCTTGAACTGACGCACTTTCGTTCCTGTCGCAATACATTTCCTTGAAATATTTTCGTCTAAATCAAGAAGAACCGCTTTGTGATCACTAATTCCCTCAACGACTTCACAAGTTATGAAAAGATCTTTCGGCCTAATTAGGTAAACATCCAAAACCGCGTCCTGCCGCGTCGCGCACCGTACTACCTGGGCTAATCCCCCTAATATGCCAATATGCCAAAATGTCCAGCGCACTATTTAAACTGTTCGCTCTTGGAGATTTGAATGTTGAATCTAACATTAAGGCTAAAGTGGGTGTTGGCACGGGAATCATGAAAAAATGTAATATATAAATCATTAATGTGTGGCCGATGTTGAGTGAACTTTCCTCTTTTTTCACAAATATTAGCGAGTTGAACAGTGAATGTAACGTGGAATTAAATATAACATGGGGATCCTGGAATTCTCATGGGAATGAAGTTTATTTTGAAGGTGTACTGGAGGACATTTACTTACGGATCCTCTATTATTCGTACATCTAAATAAGCTCATATTCACTAACTCGCTGGAAACACTGTATTCACCCGAGGTGAAAAATAAAGAGAGAAAACGATAGCAACGGCGAGGAAGATCCAAGTTGTGAACAGGCGAGTGCAGCCAGTGGAACGTAACTAGAACCTCAAGGGGCGCCCTCGAAAGTCCGCTACTTCCCATCCAATAGAGAAAGGAGGGGAGCTGTTCAGAGTTAGACTCTCCAGAAGTATGACTTTTTGGTCCGAGTAATGCAGTGATTTAAAGATCGTCGTGAAGTTAAAAACGGGAAATGAATAAAAGTATACGACATCCATAGAGAGAAATGTTTTAAGAATAGCTGAAGAATACAAACAGAAACCTTAGGGGAAACAGGATGTAATGACTCTAGAATTAAGAGTCGAAAGAAGGGTGTTGCTGAATAGCAGAATACTTCATGATGATGGTAGTGATTAACACTACTTGTGATGCGTCATTTCCACAATCAAATCATGTACCTCTTTGAGGTGAAGTACAGCTGTGTGTAGTAGTTTCTAAAGCCAATCACACACTTCAATGTGAGTTGTTTTTTTCCCTTGGGGTGCTGTGGGTGTGTGTCTCTCTCTCTCACGCCCCAGCCCAGGGCCGCGAGGAGAGGAGAGGCGAGGAGGGCGAGCCAAGTGGGCGGCGCGGCGCGCGGCTTGCTGCAATGCGGCGCTGCGGCAGGGCAGGGCGGTGCGTGCGCGGCCGTGCGGCGAGGGTAATTGCAGCGGCGCCAGAGGAAAAGGGGGCGGAGCGAGATTGCTGCTCTGCACTCCACCGCTGCGTTCCCTCCGTCACGCTGCGCCGACGCCTCTCAATACCACCCGCACGGCACCTTGCTCTCCCCCTCTCTTCCTTCTCGGATTCCCTTTGTGCCTCTCCATCCCACCATTCGTCCTTCCTCTCCCGATATGCCTGCTCTTCCCCGTTCCTCCTCTCCATTTCCCGCGCACTCTTGCGCTCTGTGTTTTGAAAAAAATGTCCTCATACAGCGTAAAGGACTCTTCAATGAAAGCAGCAGGTTTTTCGAAAATTGCAAAAGCTCAAACATTTTTCCACTTTTTCTTACGACTGTAAAATTGAAGTTACATTTTTCCCTGAATATCTCTTCTTCAGTGACAGATATGGAAATAGTCGGCTATAATTTATCGACCGTATAGTTGTAAGTAGTTTTCACGTAATTTTGCGTTATATATACGAATTTTTATAAAAATTTATTTTCTCAAAAACGGCTCAAATTTTTCTTTAAAATTTTTCTTAGTGTGTAGTAAAGGACGGTAAAAAAACTTATACTCGTCCCGTTTCCGCGAATTTCTCTGTATTCTCGAAAATCTCAATTGTACAATGTTGAAGACAAAGATTTTTGTCTTAAATGAAAATATTCAGGAAGTTAATGCAGTTTATAAAAAAACATCTCAAAACGGCTGCAGATTTTTTCTTAAATGTTTTTTCATGGTTTGGCTTGGGACAGGTCTCATTTTTGTTAAACTTTCTGGATTTTCGAAAATTGCAAAAGTTTTTTCGAAAAGCGCTGTTCTTATTTTACAATGTCGCTTTCAAGGTCGTACATTAGAGCATTTTTTCCAGCAATCTGTATATTGTGATATGCCAAGAACCCTAGGTTTAGTTTTAATGACAGAATCGGCATCCAGCCCGTACGGTGTTTTAATGTTCTGTATCGAAAAGTAATTCTCATGAGATAGAAATAAATTGTAATATACATATAAGAGTAAATGTTAATTTTTTATTGTTGAAAAACGTTGATAATTTATAGTGGTTGCCATCAATCTAATTATTAGTTTCAATCAAAAGAACTTCCGTGAATCCGTGATTCTGTATGGAAATTACACGTTCACATGCCACAGGTAAGGAGTAATATGTTGTATGTCGAACCCGTGGTTAAGTTGAAAGTAAATTTAATAGTTCAGTGTTGAAAATTTCACAGTATTTGATGCGGGGTGTGTAATAGACCTTATTCTTCCTCTTTTACTGCTATACACTTATTTGTGCGTAGACTAGTTTTCAGAAGCCCCTAGCGCCTTCTTGTGAGACTTGTCTTGGGCAAGTATACGTACAATAGATTGCCATTGCTTTCCCTAGGGGCGCTAGTGCGCCAATTGTGACGTTTGATTTGAATACCAGATAGCGCAGGCCAAGGTACAATATCCGCAATCTTATCCGGTAATTAAAATCGAAACTCTGATTGGTGCTAAATTGCTAGAGGGTTTAATTTTACCACGATCGGCCAAGTGACTTTCCTGCGATGTTTTACATGCCGACAAGCGTCCACATACATGGTGTCGATATTTGGCACCTCAAAAATACCCCGACTTTGACGTTTGAACCCGCGAACTTCGGAGCCCGGCATGATAACTACTATACCATCAAGGCCGGTTAATAGGCCTTAAATCCCTTTATTTTTAGTTCATAGAAAACAACGAATGCGCTTAATTTTTCTAGGAAGGGGATTGGTATAGATTAAAGAACGCGTAAATTCAAGCTCCCCCTCTGCACCTCTTTCCACCGTCCTCTTTTTTCCCCCTTCTTTTTTCTTCAGTTTTTTGCCCCGCTACCATTATTTTCGTGTCTTTTTGGTTTTCTTCAAGTTGATATTGTGACGTCGTCGTGGTGTGAAGAACAACACAGACACGGAGTTCTTTATACACGTTTTATTTAATGTTACTGCATATTACAATAGGTACATTCTCCTCCGGAAACTACCGTTCCTGAGGCAAGCCGCCTCAGCCTGACCCAGCGTGCCCCAGCGTGCTAACCTGTAGCACCGCTCCTGGCATCTGCTGTAGCCACCCTCGCAACTTGCGACTACCCTTCACGGATCAGCATCTGCCTCCGCACCGCGATTCGGCCCAAACTCGAATGCCCAATCGCCAACACTCCACTGGCGTCTCCAGCGAGGAGTCACGTGACAGACCTCACACGCTGAAGACCCGCGGACCGCGTCACCTCATTACCGAGTTTTTGGGCCGGACGCACAAAGGGGTCCGCCGACCAGCTGCAGACGATCTGTCCTCACCCGTCCATCTGCGCTAGCTGACCGCCGGATGTTCCCCGCTGGCTTTCACCCTCGGAGCGGCCGCTCCGGATGCACCGCCAGCCCCACATCTGGACCACCCCCTCCCACGCCCCGGCCCGCGCCTTGTGCGGTCCGACGACAAGTGAATGCTACGACGTTACAATATCATTCTTACTCTTCCTACGTACGTTCCTGCAAAGCTTCCAACTTCTGTTCATTTTCTGCTTTCCAGTAGGTCCTCAGCCACTATTGCCCTCTACCGTTTGAATGCATGTTGCCACATATCTTCCTACGTAGATGCATTCCTCACGCAGTCTTCATCCTCATTCCGAGATTGTGTGTGATATGTTAGAGTTATTACTTAAATATGCATAAAAATTAATGGACGCCTTCATTCACAGACGAAGGTTCACGAGTCATCTCGTGCGTTTAATGAAAGTGATTGGCTCTAGCGTTTGATGCGAAATATGACATGAAGAGCGTGAGGCAAATACGTTTTGACTTATATTCTACTTACTTACAAAGTTTTAACACCAGAAGGGCGACAAGTAACTTAGTGTGTACTTGTGGATACTGGTAGGAGATTCTGAAAGCATTTTAATTTGTAGACTTGATGATTTTTTAAAGATTATAACGTATGCACAACTCCTCAAAGGCCGTTTCCACATTCTAAATACGTTCCCTTCTCTCCACACTTCATGAATTTACTAACGAAGTTTCTATCGAACAGCGAATGTTCTAGAAAGCAACACGCAATGCCCCGTCTGTGTTTATATCAGTCTTGGAACAGAAAGAATGATGAATGGTTTAACGTTACTTTCGACAAATGCAAGGTGTAAGGGTCTAAGCCTGAGTGCTTTCAGACTCCTTCCGCATCACTTCCGGTGACTCAATTTACTAAGCTGTTTAATATTTCATCGACATTTGATTATTCAAAGCGAATTATAGATCAATCGGATGGGTGGTGAAAGGAAGCTGGTTGCTTTGTGTGCGGCGGCAACGCCTGGGTAGTTGCTTCCTACCGTTTCGATGCCTGTTCTTGGCGTCGCGGCGCCCGAGCGCGTGTTGCAGCGAGCGGAGCGACTGGGCTGCTGGCGGCGGAGGCTGCGTAAATCATTGGAGGAAAACCGCCCCCGCGTCCTCGCCGTGCCTGGCGCGCGCTCGCGGAGGGAGCTGCCTGCTGCACGCGGGCAGATTTACAGCGGAACCGGCCGAGCTTCCGGAGAAAAAGGATTGTTATTGAAGAAATGTTTAAAGAAACGTAATAAATTCGAATTTTTAATTCACCGTTCTCTACTTGTGCAACCGTTTTTGACCTAACATCCGCGCGTACGTGAACGCGCTGTACCTCCGACGTCGTTCGAGATGGGCGATGAGCCATAGGAGGGTCGGGATTAGCTCTTCGCCCCGGTGCTGAAGGGAGGAATTTGGTCAAGGTATGGAATAAGGATCGCGCGCATTTTGTCGCCCGTTCGTCAAGTTTCTGTTGCGACATGTTCGACACTGTTCGCTTGGAGTTCCTGGAAGAAAGCCACAGGCACGACCTCTTGGGAACTCGTCTACGCGGCGGCATCGGCGGATTCAATCGCACAGCCGGCGTGAAAAAATCTTGTCATCGGGACAGAAACGCCTCCTCCCCCCTCTCCCCCGCTCTTGAAGCTGTGGCAGTGAGGCCGCTGATAGCGTGTGTCCGTCTTCCCTCTATTTGCTGTTATTCCTCCCAGATACAGACTCCTGAGCGAGTCTTATGCATTCCAGAGTCAAGGCGTTTCTTCTTTCTCCTCATTTAATTCGTGGATATTCTGTGAAACACAATTACCGATTCATTTGGTTTGAGATACCGATCTCTCTGTTACTCTCTATAGTGACTATATTTCAACCTTGATTAGCTTCCTCGACCAAATTTATCTCTCAAAAGATTTGGAGATTCTCGAATGCAAATTATTCTCAGATCGACGCGCTAGAAGAAAAATATTGATTTCTTGCGTCTAAACAGAGCTTCCAGCATCTCAAGTTTTAAGCTATCCTTGAGACGGAAACGAGTACAATATTTTCTGGTGAATGCCCCCAATCGGGCCACAAAGCGAAACGCGTTTAGGGAGTAGGTTTCCATCCGCAGAGAAAACAAATCGTTGCGGCCCGCCCCTCTCCGTCGTCCCAGCCCGGTCCTCTCCGACCCTCCCCCCCCCCCCCCTTCCGACGCCGGATGCGCTCCCCTGGCGCGGGGCGGCGCGGCGCGGCGCCGCTGTTTGGCCACTTTGATGTCGCGTCCTCGCCTCCTCCCGCTTCCCCCGTGCAATCGATTATTCCCGGCGCTGGCGCTGGCGCCGACCCAGAGGCGCCGCGGCGGCTGCAGCAGCAGCAGCAGCAGGCGCCGGCGCCGCTGGCAGGCAGATGCGACGTTCCGCTGCCCCCACGCAACAGAAAGGCTGCCGGATTTCCCCGGGGGCGGCGCGGCGATCAGTGGACGAATTTGTTTTCCGCGAAACGGTCGGGGCCAACGCAACCTCGAGGTGCTGTTGCTGCCTTGGACTTGTTTATCGATCTTAAGGCACTGGAGCCTTCGGACGAAGATCATGCAATTTATTATTGATAAATATCTTGCTTTCTGGAATTCACATGTGATATTAAATAAATGATCATAAACATAAGTACGTGCATTCATTGTTCGAAGCCTATTTTTGGGCCTAGTGTAGGTCATGGGGAGAAAGAGTAGCTAGCCAAAGATGATGGTAACTTTTCTGATCCATACCGCTGGTGATGCTGAACTTTTAATCTTTTTATACCAAAAGATTGTCAACACACTACCAACATAAAGAATTCTCGTGAGCTGGTTGGTGAGCGCCTGGTGCGCAGGCGAGCAGGGGAGGCTGCGCGGTGCTCGATATATCGAGAGGCGCGCGGGCCGATAATGACAGGCACTCAGCGCCCGCTGCGGCGAGCGCGTCTCTGCTCCGCCCCTGCCTCCGCTCCGCGCTTCGCCTCGCGGGCCTTTGTTCGTGTCGGAGATGCCTCGATTGCTTCCGGAGGTTTGCTGCGGAAAATTGCGCGTCGGCTCGCGTTGATATTTCTTACTTGCGTTTATTCTGTTAAATTCGCCGGCAAGAAATACGAATCCTTCGTTGGCGCTGAAGTTCGGTTTCGCGTATTGGTAATCGATAATGACTGTTCCTGAATATCGCGCGCTCATTACTCTTCGGGTGTGCGTTCGTTATTGGACGAATTGTGTGTTTGCGTGCAGAAGTGTTTTTAAAGCATTCCTGTAAGTTTGCGGCAAATTAAAAATGCTTATTGGCTTTTTCAATGAAGCGATATAAATTTGTTGGAAATTGGATATTGGACGTTGAAGTGCTTTAAGAATTAAAATTGCATGTGCAATGAGAACCCAGTTGCTTCCCGAAACACGTTTTTCACTGATCGCGTGCCTGTCTTTTATTTCTCCATTCGTAAGTGCAACCTTCAGTCGAGCGAAGAGAAGTATTCGTTCCCATGCGGAAGCGTGAAAAATTGTGTTGCGGTTGTGAGGTATATAAAATAGGAATTCTTCTGCTAGTAGTCATTTATTGAGATGTCAGTCATAACGTTCCATTTGGAAAATCAACATGGAAATGAGCAGTCTTCAAGAAATTTGCAGTCGTGTGTATAAATTTCATTGAGATCGCAATGAAACTAGAATTGTATAAAAAAGATCCTAAGTAATGGAAAATAGTAAGCTGAAAATAAATTATGGCCAACAAAATACTTCACCGTTCAGAGAAAACAGCCTCGAAATAGGTTGAGAAGTTCCCGAGATTTGCCCGGCTAAACATAAAAACATTTAAATTCGTTTTATCTTATACAAGTACATAACCATGTGTTACAAAATGTGAAAATACGTAGTGCCTGCATCTTGCACCAGCTGCGCCCACTGTACGGCGCTCTCTAAAGGCTTCGAGGGGCGCCCGTTGCCGAGCGGTGTGGCCGCGACGCAGGTCACGTAGCGGGAGTTGAGTTGAGCGCGCGACTCTCCGCCGCGCCCAGCACGAAAAGAACGGCGCGGGGACCCACGGTAGAAGTGGCTTGTAAGAGGTAGGGGAGGGAATATATTTGATTTGATTTGATTTATTTTTTCCAAGAACAGTAAAAAATATGGGGGGAACGATAGCGATGTTGCAGTTGTTGGTTGTGAAATTTCATGTGGGAAGAATGCAGACGTAGTGGTGGGACAAGTGCGAAGAATGATAAATTATGGGAAGACATGTGAAAACTGTGGAGGCGTGGCAGGCTGATTAGATAAGAATGACTAAAGGAGTAGAGAATGAGATGCAGGTGAGAAGAACGATGGAAGCGTTTAGAATGTGTGTGTGTGGGGGGGGGGAGATGACTTTCGGGGTGGATGTTGAGGTGCACCTGTTTAGGTAGTTGCGTGAAGTTAGATTTTAAAAAAATTCAAAAAATACGAGATTCGATATGGTCACAGTGACTCGCTTCGCAGGCGTATTTGCAAGTCGAAGAGAAGGCTCTGGACTTCTGCCTCCGTAATAATAATTCCCAATGCAGAATTTCCGAAGCATTTTTTGCCAAAATGCAAATACCGCTTTTGTTAATTCCTTTCACTCGCGATAAAAGTACTGAAAGATTTCTACTTGATTAGCGCATTCCACGCGTGTCTTAGCTTTGTCTCAAAACGCAGGATATCGTCCGGAGATACGTCGGCGACCCAGGCGGCTGCCCCGCCCCGTAGATCGACGGGCGGCTGTTTGCAAATGCGCGCGTGGAGCTTCTCAGCGCGCCGCGCCCGCCTTCAATGGGAGTTGATTCAGCGTTTCGGGAGGTGACAGGGATTTGGTGTGCCGCAAACGAGAGCATTCATAAATGCTAATGAATAATTTCACTGTGTTTCAACCCGGAAATATTGGGAATTCTGATGAATGTTCTAGATTGCATATGAATCACTTGTGGTTCACTGTTTTGATTGGAGGTTTTATACAAAGTGAATGCGTCGTTCTGTGGGATAAATTGTCCTAAAATCATAGGACTTGAATTGTTTTGATTGAGAGTCGGAAGTAGTATTTTCAGAATATGCCGTGAAATGAAATGTATAATGTTCATTCCCGAGAATGAACTTTCCATTGTGACCGGAAATTTCGTGTTGGAGAATAAGCGGAACGAGACGGTTAGCCTGGGGAGGACTGGTAGTTGATAACCTCTGAATCCGCGTCTGTCGCCGAGAAGCTGCTCATGATTGTGTACCTTGCTGATGGAGTCCCTAATCTGATTACGTAAGCTCCCGCGAACTGTGTCGTGATTATCTGGGCTGTTCAGTTACAATATGCAGATACTGGTATATCGTATTGTTCAGCCCACCTACCTGGTATTCACTGTAGAACGTGGTAAATTTTCTCTCTGGTTCAACATTAACATCTATCTTCGAAATTTTCGAAATGTCGCTTTTTTGAGAAAAGATTTCTACAATTAGTAATATTCAGAACTATCGAATCGCCGCGAGAACGTAACTAGTTGGAGCATTGTGACGGTTTCTTTAAAATCTTTATTGTAATTGCTGTTATTTATCTTCATTCGAACTTCTGGTTCGAGTTATTTTTCAGTGAGAAACAATAGACATATTCGCTGTAGAACATAATCGCAGAATTCATTCTAAAGTATTTATTCGTTCCTTTTTTTAAAATTCAAGTGTGTGTGCTCCCAAATGACGTAACCAATGCAAATGCTTTGTTTCTCACGAGCATGTGTATACTTGTGCTTTGTCGAATCAATGCAAAATTCTATTTCTTTTCTACAATTATCTCTTACGATAAACGTTTATGAAAGCAAAGCATTTGCATTGGTTACGTCATTTTGGAACATACACACTTGAATTCAAAAAAAAAAGGAACGAATAAATACATTAGGAAGAATTCTGCGATTAAAGAAGAACCTACCATACGTGTTTTATCAAGATCGACGGTAAAACGATACCACCAGAATGAATACATTCTACGCATTTCGTTCTGAAACGCAAAGCGGTGGTTATTAGTAAAATGTTTCTGGTCGGTGAGCAAGCCCCACACTGCAAACAAGGCAACAGCGGTTGTGAAGGAGGGGTGGGCGTCATGAAGACGTGTATTTCATTTAACCTTGAATGGACGCGAAATGCTCCCCAAAGCTCTAGGCTGTGCAGTTTCGTGAGCTAGTCGGTGCCTCTTTAAAAATAATACCTTTCACCCTGTTATACCCTAGTAAGAATTGCTGCGCCCACTCTCTCCAAGAAGGTTTGGTGATCTCTAAATCTGAAAAGTTAGTTTAGTTCGATAATTCTAAAAGTCGGTGTGATTGCTGAAAGTTTACTTTTAAAAAGAAGTAAAAGTTAATTTTGGGGGCACAAACAGTGATGACTGGTTGTGTGATGTTCATTTCTTTTATATAATCCGCTCAGGCCAGAAACCTATTTTTTTGATAGGTTTTCAAACGATTGAGCTTCCTGAAGACCACATCGCTGTACGAAATTCATTCTTACGCCAGTCATATGGGCTGGAACTCCAGCTGTTAATGCTAAAGTTAGTTCCGTGCTTGTTGTTAGAGGTAAGAGATAGAATTCACGAGTGATTTACATTGTGCCAATATCGCCGCCAAAAAGATCACTGTAAAATGGTGTTACTTTGTGACTGCGGGAGTTGCTTTGTAATTGGTGATTTTTTTCATATTTCGAATCTTTCGTCACATCAATGAGGTTGGGAAAACAATCAGCCCTATGGTTTGCCTGAAACTCCTCCAGGGCACTTCTACTTGCAGCTGTTGTCTAGCCACTGAATGCTGGAGGTGATCTTGCCAAAACCGCCACCCGCGCTCTTCACGTCAACTCCGACATCTTTGTTGGGGCAAAGAGTTTCGTACAACTAGTTGTTACAGACAATTATTTTTAATTGTTAATGCGTTGGTGTTAATTTAGACAAGTTTCAACGTGAGGGTATGTGAACACCACATAAGGAAGATCCTATTATCCAACAATACTTCAAGACGTCTTCCCCGGAAGAGATGACAGACGAAGACACAGAAATCAGCAGTGGCGAATTTTCTCTTTGCAGTCCTGACGATAGCATGAATGACTAGTGTCGGAGCGAGCCAATGGCACATGCTGTTCCTTCCCCATTTGGCCCCCACGTACCAGCAACAACGCCAATAATCAGGGTTACAGATGCTTTCAAAGTGGACTATTTTGTGGTGATAAACTTACTAATATCAATCCCGACGGATTCATGGTGAACTTGGAGTCAACGAAAATGCATTGGGGATGACCATCTCATCCGGATGAAATGGTGTAATTTTCTCTAAAGTATAAGACTGAAAACTTGAACCGTCATTCACCCTCATGATCCAGTAAGAAATTGAGGTCTGTGCAAGATAAAAGAACTTCGTTAAGTCGCTCAAATGGTCCATGCTGAATACAAATTTGGGATTTTGCCGAAGTGCAACCCAAGGATTTTCTGTAATTTGTGCATTAAAAAAGGATTCA
Organism: Teleogryllus occipitalis; assembly: GCA_011170035.1. NCBI lineage: Eukaryota > Metazoa > Arthropoda > Insecta > Orthoptera > Gryllidae > Teleogryllus > Teleogryllus occipitalis. Next base: position 12,132 of record BLKR01015640.1, read on the forward strand.
TCTGCGGCACAACATTGTACACAGTTTGTAAATAAACGTTATGTATTTTCACTTTGTCTCACTGCTTTTTTCCCGTGCATTTTAGGGCAAAATTGTCATGTAGCCCCCGCCCAAGGTGAGATGACAGTGACAACTTTTAACCTAAATTTCTCTATAGTTAAGATTCGGATGCTTACAATAAATTCCTGTTTAGAAAAGGAGCTGAACTATATTTTGCAACGTCTTGACTTGAAAATACAATGTGCTCGGCCATTATCAGAACCGGGAACAAACTATCCTGACTTTATGGTAATATAGTAATTGATACAAATCATATTGAAAAGTAGAATATATGTGCGTGTGAATTTGTCATCAAACGAAAGTAAATGAACGGGTCCTAAGTACCGAATTTCAAAGAGCCCGCGTTTACTTTCATTATGCTTTTAATGAAACTCGCAATTGACAAAATAATAATCACATAATTGTGCAAGTAAATAACATTCCTAAAAAAGGCAGTTTTAAAGTGTACTTGTTTTGTATTCTTGCTACATAATTACATTGATATTATGTGAATATTCTCCAGTTCGCAGAACAAGAATAAAAGTAAAACGGCTCAAGAACAAGTTAGCCAACGTTCGTGAAGTAAATGTGAATCTTTTCTACGTGTCAATCGCCAACCACGTCCCAAAATTTGGTTAGGCGTAAACGAGTGTGAAAGAAATAGCTCACGTGGCTGAACATAAAAGAGAGCTCAATTTGTTGTCTTAAACAAATTCCGGAAAACCAAATGTTCTTTGATGTAAAAGATTTCCCATTCATCGTAACTCGTTTTTTAAACATGCTTTGCGATGGGTGATTAAAAATTATGATTGTAAGATAGATAATTCTGGTATTTAAAGTACGCTAATAAGATCTCCAAAATATACTTTGCAGTTGCGTGAAGGTCACATTTGGATTTGCACTACTTGCAGTTGCAGTTGCTCCTTAATCCAGTATTGTTCGTCTTCCGTGTCGACAGAGCACCGACTTGATCTTCCTGTTGGGTAATGAACGTGCTTAAAGAGGAACGTACTGTGGAGGCCGGGAATGAGGAGGGGAGAGCGTGGCCCCTGCCGCGCGCAGGCAGGCCACCCGCCGCGCTCCGCCGCGCGGGGCGTTGCATAGCCCGTGACTGCGATGGCCCTTGGCCCTCTTACGACGGGGCGTGCCGTCATTTGCTACCGGGGAAATATCGTAGGCAGAAAATTCTTCGGAAACATTTTGAATCTGGTTTTAAATGTCCGCACACTAGGCCAACATCGTGTTGACAGTTCGCCTCGAAGCATTAAGTCGTTACTTCATTTGGTTGCTACTAGGAATGCGACATAGGCCAAAAAAACTGATTTTGAGCACTCGGAATCATCTGAAAGGGTTCGAACGTAATTTTGCCGCAGAGGGGAGACTACGCTTACGGTGCTCACTTCCGACCGTCTGTCCGCGCGCGACACGCGAGTAAATGCGAATGAAACAGCAAGGCATCGGAGTCACCTCTCAAGCGAAAGATAGTATGTTCCATGAAGGTGCTGGTAAGCATTTGCTTCGTTTCAACATACTGTATGAACTCGACAGTGGTTTCTTCAGTTATTTCACATTTTAACGTTTACAAATGTGATTACTGAACTTTTTCATACAAAAACTATGTTAAAAAACAATAGCAGTAAAACATCGACATTGATGACGCATCCCTGGTCACTACCGCTTCATATCAATAATTGACGAAGCTTTGGTTTCCTCCCAACATTCAATAGCATGCATATTGCCGCGTGTACTTTCTTTACCCCTGTTCGGCGTTATAAAGTTCTATCCCTTTGAGTATTATTATTATTATTATTATTATTATTATTATTATTATTATTATTATTATTATTATTGCTATTTACTTAAGGCCACTGGAAATTAAATTTTCCCCCATACGTACGTTAATGTTCCAGCCTCTTACATTACAAGTTACACGTTATTAAATTAGTTTTAAAAGTTCTCTTAATGATTCAAGAAACATTATGTATTTCTTTTCTATCGTATTTTTTTATAAGTCACTAAAAATTGTTGGATGATGTGGGCCCGACAATAAAAAGAAGGCTCGTAGTGCTGATGAATTAAGAACGAAATCCTATGAGTGATATGTGTCATCAAATTTGAGTGGATGATCACGAAACCATAGCGATGGTTATGTTCTAGCTCATATTTGTTGCAACATCTTTTTTGTTGCATCCGTGTGACGTCTAAGTAGACCTACTGTCAGTGACGCCAAACTATGAACATAATAATAATAATAATAATATTTATTATTATTATTATTAATAAAATTATTATTATTATTATTATTATTATTACCATAACCGCCAGCCCTGCGGCGCAGGCGGTTGCAACAGCTGTCGACTGCACCGAGGAAGCTGCAGGTTCGAGTCGTTACTGTAGTGCTTCTGACCAGGAAGTCGTAGGTTCGAATCTCCACGGTGGCAGAATTTTCGATACTAGCTAGAGAACTAAGTCGAATTCAGTCGCTGTCTGGAGGAGAATCCTAGCGTCCGGCTACTGTGATCGGTAGTTTTCCGTGGTTTCTCCGATCAACAACAAGCGAATGCCGGAGCAAGTTCTCTAACAAACGGGCCACGGACAGCGTGCGATCTTTCTTTCCTCTCCCTTATCGTCTTCTCACTCTCTTCCACACACTTGCATACGTGCACTACAGTACCACACATGCCGGGAGACCAGTTGGGAGCTTAGAGCTTGTCCCGACTGGGGCGGTGTCCCGCTGGTGGGATATACCTGGTTGAGGGGAAACCCCGTTAGCCGACTGTAGGTCGGCGCCGGATCTCACCATCCCACTGGGGAAGATCACTGTCACCTCTCGAGGAAAACACGTACAGTAGACTTGCGGGACTAATGACAGTGGACGCGCCTGGAATCATTAATCAATCAATCGAATTAATTTCTTGATATATTTTGTGTATTCAGTTAAATATTATGCTATTCTCCCTTCGTTTTCAAAACTTAGGAATTGGGATGAGGTGTGGTTTTAATTCAATGACGAAGGTAATGAAGGAAGGTATATTTCAATGACATGTCACCTTCCTACATCCATATTGTGTTGTAGCTGGTTCTTCGAATAGACTGTGGCACAATCCGGCAGATTTGTCAGTTTTCATCGACATGTTCGGCGGATTGTGCTAACTGCATAAATGTAAATTTGAATTTGTTTGGGAGCTCGCATTGGTTCACTGCAACGAACAAGGTTATAATCGACTGGACGCAAATGCGTTTTCCAGAATTTGCTTTTCATGTATACCGTATTACACAGATTCATAGGCGAGAGGTGCATGGTTATGATCGATTCATTTCTATGATTGAGATCCACGAGGAAAAATGACAAGCGATGAACGCATTTGAAATTTAATTAATGCAGTTACGGCAAATATTCTAGTATGATACTGTTGTATGAGTACGTTTGTACAGTATGTGAAATTCGTACATTATGTAAATGTAATTATTTTATCGGTCACATGCGCCTTTAACCCGTGTTAAAATGCAACCCTGCAGGTTTGTAAAGTGCACTTGAACCTTCCTGTATGTTTAAAAATTTAACATCCTTAGCAACGTAAACAACCATCAATTCGTTGCAAGTCAAATGTTTGTTAAGAAAACATGGCGATGTACAAAAATCAGATTCAAACAATTCAGAAGTAATTCACATTCGTTTGGGGAATAATTATTCTTAATTGTAATATTAATAGTACAATTAGAAAAATGTATATTAGGTAAATTAACCTCATTTTCCTCACATGCGTTCCTTACATTTCCTCACATAATGACCATGCACAAATGAAACTCTACTCCGGTAATCATACTTACTGACGATGTGAAGGTGTCGCCACGTCAAGTCAACGCGCCAATTTCCTAACCGAACGTCATTTCTTTAGGTTCAGGAGAATTATTTGCGTTCATCTTTCTCGAACCACGGTGTACGAATATTGTTTATATAGATATATTGCAAACCACACCCTACAATATCAACGTGCCGCAACAATACTAATCAACCGTATCAACTATACTAACGTGCCGCAGCAACATAATTCATGTGTTTACTATCGCAGTAACGTCGTAAATTTACGCATAATTCGTTAGATTTTATAGTGATCGATAAAATGCTGAACATACCACGAAGTGTTACAATGTTATTACTGCCTCGTCTAAATTAAAAATTTCGACTCCGCTACGCTCCGCTTCGATTTGTAACTTTTGACGTCGACCGTAATAACACTCCTGACATTTGTGGGTATGTTAATAGCTATTATTCCATTGCATCTGTGCGTTTCGAAACCATTAAAAGTAAGGGTTTCCTGTGAGGTCGGTGTCTAGCCCCAAGGGGGCGATATTTTAAATGTATTCAATGGTGATAGAGCAGAGAATCCACCTACAAGCGATCGATATAATGTAGATCGCGATCCCATTACGTGCAAAATATAAATATTGATGGTTATTGGAATATTAAAGATAATCATTGTTGTTTGTTTATTGACCATCTTTATTTTAAAATGGTTCGGTGAAAGAAACATATTCTATCCCAACATTCCTATTCCCTCAATATGACTTGACGCAAAACATTCATTTTTACCCATATTATTTTCGTTTCTTGTCATATGATTTGCAACGAAATGAAATCAGTCGTCGAAATTCAACTCTAATATTGTTTATTACCATCGGTGTAGTTCGACCTCGTACTTTGTTCTTCAACTTTCATCTTTTTGTCTTACGATTTACAGAGAAACGAACTGCAGCGTCATGTGTGATGCTGGCAATTAAGAAGGGCCATGCATTGTTTTGGTGCGGAAGAGCGCATCCGTCGGCGTGGCCCGTTCAGAGAGTGCGGTGAACTCGCCCCGCCCCAGAACCGGTTCTCTCGGACGCCGCGAATAGGGCGCGCTTCATAATGGGCTTTGATCACCTTGCATTGAGAGCCGCGGCTGCCCTCCACTTCTCTCCCACTCGCCCGCATCCGCCTTTTCTTTCCCTCGTTATCGAAACTGCGCGCTTTTGTTTCCTTTCATTGCTGCAGCTCTCCAGTGAACTGCCCAGTCATTCCTGTACTTCTGTTGTTGTTTTTCGTTTCTTGTATCGTTAATAAAGCAAGTTCCTTGAAACGTGCGTCGTACATTTTCTCGAATTCGGATTATGTTGAAATATTTCTAAACAAGCTCAGTCATGAACATTTTTATCTTGAGTATGAAATTAAGCATTGGAACTTAGAAATCTTATGGCGCGAACTTTTTTCTTCCTGAAATCTGTCGCTAGACCATCTGCAATTTGTGTCTGAAACGAATGTAACCGAAGATATCTTGCCCACTCAGTGGCTAAATTTTCAAAGACAAGCACAAAACCAGATTCAAAACATTTTCGGTCATTGTGTTATTTTTCATTCATAAATTCTCTAATTGTTGATATGAATGCATCTGGATTTTATTAATTGGAATAAAAATAAAACTTTGTAAGAAATGTGTTTATCGACAATTCCTTGCGTAGTATTTGTAGCAGAGTTTCCACGTGAAAAGCGTTGAGATCGTGGCGGCAAATGAACGGATTAGAGAAATGCCTAAAAGATGGGCCGCCCTCGCCCGCCATGTGCGTCGCCCTCCCACGCCTCGGAGCGCTCCGCGGAGTGGGCGACTCGCCGCGCCGTCTGTTCTGCACCCGCGAGTCCCGCGCTTCGTTTGCATCACAATGCTGCGAACAAAGCCGGCGTCCTCGGAGGACCCTCGAAGAGGTGCAATTGTTTCGGGCGCACGCAGCCGCCTCTTTCTTCTCAAAAACTGCTACTAAGGTTTTCTGTATTTCCCCCTCCAGTAAGTTTATAAAAATGGCTCAGGTTCCATTTTCGGCGAACACTCTGTATTTTCAGAAAATGCAAAACATTAACATCGCAAAAATACAATGTTGATGACACATTACTGTCCTTGGTGAAATTGTTCTAAAAAGAATGGTTTTAAATAAGGTCATGTTTAAATTTTTGAAAATGCTTTCGTAATTTTTGCTTGAGATACGGGCAATTTATACTTCTTTCTGATTTTTGTTGTTATTTTTCTCTCTCAAAAACGACTTTAAGTTTTGTCCTCTGCGTGAGCAAATGAGCTTAAAAATGGCACCGGTCTCATTTTCGTAAAATTCTGAATTTTCAAAAATTATCAAAGCTACAAATCAGGCGAGAAAGAATGTGTTCTAACACCACTAGTTTTAATTCTTGCTGCGTCTGCTTTTTTCTGGAACTCTAAACATGTGTATCGGAAAGGATGGAAAATAAGTGAAATTGCCTAAACCTACCTCCTTAATTCGTAGAATTAAGTAAAAGTTCACGAAAGAGAAGGAGGTGAATTGGATGGTCGTAAGAAAATAAGAGGTGAGCGAAACAGTTGTTTCGTCTCGGCGTATTTATGGGAGAAGATTTGATTCTTATTTTTTATCACGTGTAGCCTTGTCTGAATGGACACAAAAAGCCGCCGAAGCAAAGGGTTCGCGGAACCCTGTGGGAAGTTCCCGTGCATCGCAGTGCGCGACGCGGCGCGGCGCGGCGCGGCGCTCGCTTCAGAGAAAACTTTCTACCCCGCGCTCCTTCGCGTCGAAATCGGAACTTTCGAGCTGGCTGTTGAAGTGCGTTCATAAACCTACTTGCCGTCCTCCCGCTGCCCCGTGCCGCCGCGTCGGCGGGGCGGTTATTCTCGTCAAGTGTGTCAAGGGGTGCTGCCTGTGCGCTGCCCGTTAGTCACTCGGAGCGAGCGCAGAGGAGCGTTTGTTCGCCTTATAGGGGAGAGTTGTCTCTCGTTTCGTAACGTGATGACTGGGCCCGAACCATGATCGATTGCGGTTTTGTATTGTCGTTGTGAGCTCTTTGTACGAGTTCAGTTTTGGAACCACGTACTTAAGTTGCTATCTTGTCATCATAGACTACGCTTGTATTCAGGATCACGAATGTGATTGTTATTTTGTTCTTTTTTGTCAACCGAATATCTCTTAAAATTCAATTTCTTGTACCTAAAGTTTATAAATCTACTAGAAACGTTGCCCAACGCCCTTATTGTGGTTCCCAAGATTAATTTGAATGGCTCATCAATGGCTATTGATTCCTTCAGTGTAGTTACGCAGTCGGTTACTTCTACTGGCAGGCTGATGACATGCATGCTTATTTTCAGTTTTCCATTTGGACCTGTGTCCTAACGATTGTTACTTAATTTCCAAAGCTATAGCTTCACGGATCGCGTTGAGCACCTTTCCCGGAATGTACTTTCCAAAAGAGTGCCTTCTAGGGAATTCTGTAAACACAATTACCCTGGTGATTCAACATTTAAGCCCTTTGAAGTCCAAGTCGTGTAACTATTGTTTTCGTATTTTTTTTAAAAAAATTAGGTTGATAATGCAGTTGAGCAAGTTCCTTTCTCTTAACAGTATAAAGGTAGTTGTAAGTTACTTCGCAACACTGTAGGTATAATATTTTTTTATGTTGCTTACACAAAATTTTTAAAGATGTAATGACAAAAACTTAATTTGACTTTGAAAATCCCAAAAAATCTGGAAATATTGGCAGGCCTGTTAAAAAGACACGTCGGTAAGTTGGTTTTTTGGCACTCAGCTGTTTCCCCCCTTGACATTCAAATTAATATTGTTGTTTTTTACATCATTTTTACAAATTTTCTCTGAGATTTCAAAATTCAATAATGCCGTTATTCTGCTTATAAGATTTTTCCTTTTCAATATCAGAATCCTAACAGTTTTGAGCTCGACATGTGTCGTAATATTTAAGCCGTGACAATTTAGTTTTAGAGAAAAATAAAAGTATCACAAAATTACTACTTTTTAACCGTTTCTTGGAAATCAAAAATTTGCAATAAAATCTTAACAAAAACCGGGGGGAGCTGCGGTTTTCACTGAAATGTTGTTGCTTTAGAGCTTTATCATATGGGAATGAATCATTTGACATTTTCCCAGAAGTATTGGGTCGTGACATGACTATGGTTTCATAGCTATCCTTAAATATATGCAATGATCTGTAAATTCGAAATTAGGGCGTTCTCTCTTCACAAAGTGTGCTGCGTAGTTTTGTATTTTTCGAGTGATTTTATTTGCCCTAAACGACAACGGTTCCAACATATGCCATTTTCCAGACTCGGTTGAACCAGAGATTGTACTCGTAGAATCCCATTTCCTTCGATTTTCCACTAGTTTTCCGTAGTACCTTAATCACAAAATGTAATGTCTTCAACGCCCGTTGCACTGTATAATTTGCATGTTTTGCCCATCCCGGATCCTTATTTGGTTCATTTCTTTAATATTTGCATTTAGGCCGCGGAATTCCCGACGTTATTTCATGCCGGTCTTTCTAGTGCGCGCGAATATGATAAATTTGCACTTACTGGGATTTCATTTTATTTGTTAAAATACTATACTGGTTGCTAGGAAGAAAATCTGTGCTGGCTACTGACAATAAATTTTTAATATACAAGTTATTCTTGAAACCAATCGGGACATACTGTATACAGCTCTGGGGCTCAACCTGCAGGTCAAATATTCAAACCATACAGAGATTCCAATCCAAGGTTCTGAGAGACATTGCTAGTGCACCATGGTACGTTCGAAACGGTGTGCTACATAATGATTTTAACATGCCAACAGTACAATAAGAAATTAAAAATTTTAGCCATAAATATGTCAGCAAACTAGAAAACCTTAAAAATGTACTAGCCATAAACTTACTGGACAATAGTTTAGAAGTTTCCTTTCGTTTCTTTAAAACGTTCGTCTTCCGCAGTTGGATGTGGAGATAGAATCCACACAACGTGTATCAAAGTTTATTATACATGTATATATTATGATAAAGTTTAGTTCAGTTAAAGTATATTACATGATATTGTTTGTCATATTTTTCCGCGGTTTTAATATTAATACTGTAAGTATTAAAAATTAAATGTTTTAAAATATAGCAGCATTTAAACAAGTGGTGTTTTTTACTTCGCAATTGAGGAAGCCTCACATTTGTTTGCACGGTGAAGGAAAAGACGGCGCGTGTATCATTGGCAGTAACGTGTTAAGTTTGAGGCGTGTGTTGTGGCAGAGGCTGACGAGCGTGTGCGTGTGTTGCAGGAGCAGGCCCACGATGCCAAGCAGCAGGCCGCCTCCCCCGAGGACACCGAGGACCTCTCCCCGCTGCCGTCGGCCGCGCAGCAGCCGGCCCGGCGCCGCGGCGGCATCTCGGCCGAGCCCGTCACGGAGGAGGACGCCACCAGCTACGTCAAGAAAGTAAGCCCTTCGTCAATCCCAAAGTTCCTTTCATTAGGATTAAATTAACTAGTACTAAAAGAAATGCATTAAAGTTTCAACAGATAAGCTTGAAGCATTACGATATAACGAAGCTTGCTGTTAAGAAATAATGAGTATACAAATCTACCGCTCCACCCCTCTCCGTCATACCCCACGAGGAGGAATGGGACCTTCGTTCGAGGGAAAAGTCCCGTTAAAAGAAGTTGGTGAATGACAGTTGTGTATGGCGAAAGGGCGCCTCTGGCGTTTCCGTAGAAGCTTGTCAGTCGGAACGTATGGACGTTTCGAGACTTCTCGCCGAGTTCCCACTGAGAAACTAAATACATTTATTTAACGTCAAAAACTGTTAAACTGTGTGACGTAGTGTTTGGAAAATGTATTCTGTGCACGTTTTCTTAAATTCGGGGACCTCTACTCTATACCATAGACTAGCTGGATAATGAATACAGGGGGAAATGAGCGTTTGGGGGCAAGAATTGAGTAGAGAATATTTGCTCCCGAGTAATAAAAACTGTTTACAAAAGCAACTCAGCTACAGATTATGGCTTTTATCCCTCATCGTATCCTTTGTGAAAGAATACTTAGTCGTGAGAACATGGAGAACGATAATTTGAATAAGTATATACCACAGTAAACTCTGGAAAATTTGCACTGCATTTGTGAATTTACATTAATATCCAAATACAAAACGTGGGATCATTTCAGCATTAGCGTAAAGGATCAGGGAAACAGGACAAAAAAAACTGATGAAGATGGTGATTTCTGACCCAGAAGTTGAGGCACAATACTTGTTACAGGCATATTATGTCTTTTAGAATTACACAGACCAAATGGTAACTAATATATTAAATATCATTGTTAAAATTAATTTTACTTTCCGTGTTGGTCCTCGGTACAGTCTCAAATTGTGTAGTAACAGTTTTGCAACAAAAAGGATTTTACTTGGCATTGGAACTTGTGAATGGATTTTAATCGTTTAATGTCGTTCACCAAATGGGTAGTAATATAGTGTACATGTATGTGGGCTTTTTCTTCTTCTTTTTTTTATTTATTTATTTATTTTTATTTTTTTAGTGAGCGATTGTACTGACTTCCTGACGAATATAATTACTATGTAGTGTTAATGTTATCATTAGACATATGTAGTCTCTGAAAATATGTTCCAACTCTTCCAAGCATTTTTTGACATCAACCATTGATTCGTAAATAAACAAAGCAGGACAATCGTAGAATTCCTAGCTTCGTAATGTGATGCTTACAAGAGTCTCCTGGATGAGATTTGTTTACTGATTGTACAATTCTTCTCTACAATCTAAAAGACAGGGAGATATGTTTCCCTAGAATATTACACCATCAATCGGGTGTGTATGAACATCCACGAAATATACACAACGAGCAGTCTGTCCGCAATCGTCACGTAATTCCAACACATTCGTTTAGATTTTAATTCGTAAAGATGCACGGATCACTCTCACAGGGTTGAAGTCCCATTCTCTTAAAATGTCACTTATCTTTCTGAACCAATATCTGCCTGCTTCCGATAGACCCTACACACGTTCACGCTGTTTCAGCACCTTATCATCTGGAACATTTGTGCCATCCGATATCTTCATGAATATGTTCCGTTCAGCTTCACCGTTCAAGTAGGCAGTCTCCACATCAATATAGCTTATGACGTATTTCTTCATAGCAGCTATACTTAACGTTTTAAATGTATCCATCCGCATAACAGGACGTATGGCGAATCGTAATCCCAAGTCCGCAAGTCCGTCGCGAACTATCCACCACAAGTCGCGCTTTACTTCACCACTTGTGAGTAGTTTTCTCTTGAATACCCATTTGTTATTCAAGAGTTTGCGATCACCTAACACGGAAGCATCCACTATTTCCCTAGTATTATATCTTTCCAAACAATATAATTCCCCAAGAATGAACGTTTCCTATTTCTCATCTTCCTCGGAGGCCATAGCTTCTCTGTAGGATCGGGGCAATTTTTTGTCACAAACATTCACTTCGGAAGCGACTATCGCTTGATATCTCATTGTAGGAATTGTTTCTGGTTGATGTTCGAATTTGAACATCTTCTGTATCATGTTTTGAGGGAAAACATTTTAAACATAAATCGCGAGTTCTTCTATTGACATTTCCTTTTCAGTGACCGTGTCGTTCGTTCAAACAAGTAAAATAGATTCTGGATCACGTTCAAGATTAATCGGCATTGACGCTGCATCACTTGTTTGACAAATAACTCTATGGCATGTGCGCGTTCTACTACAGGACGGCCACGCGCTCATTCAAAGTTAACCCCAAAGTACTGCTGCGTATTCTCTGCTGAGAAGCTCGCTTTACTGCAAGCCCTGACATTCTATTTATAAAACTCAAAAAGTTCGAAAACTCAAAAAGTTCTGCACTGATTGAACTCAAATTTTGACACGATATACAACCCGCTTCAAAGATTGTTTTTATCTATACCTGCGAGAAAAGAGCTTCTACGGTCGGCGAGAGCAACACTCGCCATATAGCCATATAGCGGATCTTACCGTAGAGCGTGCTCTCCTACACTGTTCTAAGGTAAGAAATAGCCGCCGAAGGCATCATCTTGCTAACTCTCACGCAGAGATACTTGGAAAGGACGAATCTACCACGTTTATCTGAGAGAAGAAGATAATGCCAATTATTTGGCTTTTAGTTGGAGATTTTAAAGTGTTTCTCTGACTCTATTCGGCAAAACCCTTTTTATAATTGGACAGTTCATATTAAGTTTTTACTTCCATTTTACTTTGTATTTAAAACATGTTTTAGCTTGCCTCTGACTCAATGCAAACAGTTCTTAAAATAATTTAACATTAGCGCCAATGAACTGAGCTGTTGAAGCGCCCTTAAACCTTAATAATGATGCCTGCCCGCCCGTCAACAACTCTAGCTCCCAAACTATTCATAGGATTCTTCCCGAAACGAATTGTTCTGGCCCGATTGGAGGTCCTGGCACGTTTTCAAAATTCGTCAAAAATGGCTCCAAATTTTTCCTTAAAATTTCTTGATATTAATAATCTTAATATAATACAATATATAATATAATCTTAAGATTTCAAATATGTAAATGCATGGGAGAGGTAGGATATGTAATTTTTTGAAAAGTGGTTTGCAGGACTGATGTTTGTGAGTGTTTGTCATTGTTCTCAATATTCTTTTTGGGATGATAAAAGTGTAAATACTTTCTGGGGAATTTTCCCAGAATATGATTCCATATTTTAGATGAGAGTGAACATTTGCGAAGTACACCGTTCGTAGTTAGAATTTGAGTTAAGGAAGTACATGGCATAGTAGTAGGACTTGGTAAGCTTGTTGTTTACATATGTGAAGTGGGAGTTCCATTTTAGATCATTTTGAATAGCCAATCCAAGGAAAGTTTTTTTGTTTTTTGGGCTGTTTTCACAGGCATGTGTTTTATCATCAATTTTGTTGGAGGCTTTTCTTTAGCGTGGATTCCAAAAGTTTAGGGAGACAGTTTTGCTGATGTTTATGATGAGTTTATTTGCCTAGTGCCTCTAGAACTGTTTGATAAAATTGCTCAAAATCTCAAAAGTTCTCTGTTGAAAATTTGCTCAAAATTGTGTTTTTTCAAAAACTCTCAAACTTCATTTTCTCAAAAATGACTTCAAATTTTTCAATGAAAATTTGCTAATAGGATGAGGTTCCACTCTTCTATAATAATCTGTCATATTTCAATTCTACTATTAGGAACCAAAAAATTGAGAAAATGTGAAAAAATGCCTTTTACAAGATATAGCTGGGAAAAAGCAAATCAAATATCGCTTTTTTTTCCCTTCAGCATTACTGTACTCTCTACATTCTGCACAAGCAGTAGGCAAGAAAGTTAAAAGCTAGACTGGAAGAAAGAGATTAGAATGAGAAAGTCTGTGCCATCTTATAGCATCACTAGTTATTAATTTGCTAGAAATCTTTTTTTTCACCCATGTAAGACCTTTTATTCTGTAGGTCTGGAGAAGCTTTGTAAGGAAATTTATGAATTTTTTATGTATGTGCTGGCTTTAGACTTCTCATGTTATAGGAAAATAATTATCTCAAAAATAAAATTAATTTTTTTATATCATTATCTTCCATATCTTTGTAATTTACTTCAGGATGAATAAAAGTCATCTGTTTCATGGAAAACATATGAGAAATCTTTATGAGAGGAGTAGTGTATGTACTTAGTACAGAAAGTGAGACTGCAGTGTAAATACATTATGTATACATTTTAATTTTACTCCAATTTTAACAAATCATGTTTTGAAAAGAAGTTGTTACAAGAAGACTTGGTTACTGACAAAATCATTAAAGAGAATCAAAGTATAGCCCTTTTCTCAATTACTTTGTTGTTGCTGTTGTTTTTATTGTGCTATAGCCTTTCATGTGCAAATGAATATTCAAAGTAACATGAGTTTTCTCTTAGATATTACCATCAATTATCCTCGGCTTTCTCTTGAAATGTTTGTGCACAAATCATTTAAATGTGTCACTTAAACCAGTTACATTCAACACCTGACACATAATGAGCATTACTGTATACAGTTTATTTAAATGAGTATTTTAATTCTGTGTTTTATAATATAAAGTATGTTGTAATATTTTCTTCAATCATTTCCAGGTTGTGCCAAAGGATTATAAGACTATGGCAGCCTTATCCAAGGCCATTGCCAAGAATGTTCTGTTTTCACATCTTGATGAAAATGAGCGCTCAGATATATTCGATGCAATGTTTCCAGTAAATTTTATGCCAGGTGAAACAATAATACAGCAAGGAGATGAGGGTGACAACTTCTATGTAATTGATCAAGGAGAAGTGGAGGTAAGAATTTACAAAACAAAGAAAGTAAAATTAATATTCAATCTAGAATATATTCTTTGAAGTTTTGTATTTAGTTTGTATATCAATCATAAATTATTTTATTGTAAATTAGTAATGGCAAACCAAAGCATAGATAGAAAATACTTAATTTCTGAATTAAGCTTGCACAATCCAAAGTATAACTTTGTCTGCACCATCCCTTTTGCTTGTGTTTTCAGGTATTTGTTAACTCGGATATGGTTACAACAATTGGTGAGGGAGGAAGTTTTGGCGAATTAGCTCTTATATATGGCACTCCTCGGGCAGCAACTGTTCGAGCCAAGACTGATGTGAAGTTATGGGGAATTGATAGAGATTCATACAGAAGAATTCTTATGGGCTCCACTATTCGCAAGCGAAAGATGTATGAAGAATTTTTATCTCGAGTGTCTATACTAGGTATGTATGTATGTAGTTATTAATTTTTGAACTTTTGTGTTTGAAGTGTGGTGTGAAATGAAGTGTGGTGTGACAATGAAAAGGGAATTGGGACAAAATTCTCAAAAGGTAGACACACTTATATGCTACAAGGATGGTTAGAAAACAAACAAAAATTCTGTTGATGCTCTTGACAGTTTCAGCCAACTGTATTATTGTTATCATTTTTAATTTTTAATACATATTACTCAAGTGTTTCAAATTAGAAACCTGGATGAATGCTAATGATTCATTTGAATGTTTCCTTAATTGACGAAAAATTGTGTGTTTGTTATTGTATTTTAAAAGGCCAACTAATTATTTTTCTTTTGTAATAATTTAATTTCTTACATTTTTTTGTAACTTATCCCATTCAGAAAACATTTTAAAATGAAAGATATGTAATTTATTGCTTTGGAAGTAATTAATATTGTAGAAAATTTAATTCTGGAATATTAACATTCCTTTGTTAAAAAATAGAAATGCAAACGTCATTCAAATCATTCTACATCTTGTGCATGTACATTATTTGCATTGACTGTTCATAAGTTATTTCTACATCCGTTAAAAAATGCTTCTCCGTTTTGGGTTCAAAAATTCTCTCGAACTCAATTTACTAGATTGTTCTAACTAGCCTCGTATCTCTTACAAATAAATACAATAAGTAATGTAATAACAATATATTATGTAATTATTAATTAGAAATGCAATTGCAGACTTTGTGATATTAGTATGTTTTACCTAAATTTAGTTGTGAATTTACTGAGTTAAGATATTAATGTGTAATTGAAGACTGTATTTCTGTACAAAATGTAAAGTTCCAAGGAATAGTTTTATAATTTGGGAATACAGTTTAATTGCATTTAGAATTGTGCCATTTTTATTTAATGGACTAAATACATTTAATTTTATTACTACCTCTGACTGATAATAGTTTCTTGCACTTATAACATTAAATAATTTCCCTTTCAGAGAATCTTGACAAGTGGGAGAGACTTACTGTGGCCGATGCTTTGGAACCGGTTTCCTTTGATGATCGTGAAACGATTGTTAGGCAAGGAGAACCTGGTGATGATTTCTACATAATTGTGGAAGGCACGGCTTTGGTATTGCAGTATAGAGCTGAAGGAGAAGAGCCAATGGAAGTTGGGAGACTTGGACCATCTGATTATTTTGGTACTTTCTTCTTATTTTACAGAAACATTCATATAAAGAAACTGAACCTTTTATATTGTTTTATAAATCAACAAAGTTTCAGATTCTGTGTATGGATGGGTGAAAAGTATTAAAATTGAACTCGGACTTCAGAGAGAAAGTTATAAAATCACACTACAATTATGAGCATTTCTCGAAAAAAATTTGTAACTTCTCTCTTTCTGAAAGTCCAATATTCCTTACCAGAGGACAATTGCTTTAACCTGCATCACAACTGCACATCTTAGAGCACAGTTGTATACTGTTCACCATTCCCTTCCATTCCATTCCATTCCTTAGTAAGCTACCACTATGTCATGGCTATAGAGATACCCAAACTTCAATTATATATCTTTATTACATAAATGTGCAAATACAATTAAATATGCACTTAAAATTGTCATCAAGACATGCGTGGCTGCAGAGAATATAGAAGACAACATTTTATAAAGTTCTTTTTAATTCAATTTATTAATTTTGTGGTAGGAACTAAATTTTAATGCATTACTTTGAATTTGTTAAGTGTTAATTTACTCATTTTATTCAATTTACAAAATTTGCATTATTGTTTAATGAATAAATTACCATTTATAAACAATACCTTTTTTCAGAGTTTCATGCCCTTATTTTGAAACAAATTTTACTAAAATAATTTTTGTTTACAAATTTTTCACATTTTTACAACAATTTTTTTCAAAATTTTACCTAAAGCTTTACAATAACAATGCACATTCTCAGTTCTTTACTGTCCTTCTCTTACCTTCATAAAATTTTCTTTTACATCCTCACCCTCTTTACCTTCATTTCTCAAATCATGCACATAGTCAATAACCTTGATCTTAAATACATACTCTAATTACATAACCTTCTCCCCTCCCACTTTTCAAAAAAATCTTCCAACACTCACTCTTTCCATCAAATTGGAACTGCTACTTTACTTAGACCTCTCCTTCCCCCTTTTTCCATTTCTTTCCTTACTCCGTCCTCTCGTCTTCCATCTCCCTTCCTACCCAGCTTCTTAAACCACACCACATCACCTCTCATCAACCAAATGCATGCTCACAGCAATCAGCTCTGTTCCTGTCTCTCCCACCTTCTCTTCTCTATTCTCACCTACCCCTCTCATCCCCTTCTGCTTTCTCTTTCTGTCATCTTCCTCTCTCCCCTTAGTAAATTCCTTATCTTTTTCCCAATGTCCCCACACATAGTCATCCCATCCCCTTTTTGCATGTCTCTTCCTTCGCTGTGCGTGTCCTCTTCACTTATTGTTCATACCTTGTTTACCTTACGTTGTTTCCTTGTTGAAATCTTGCTATCATCCTCCTGCTTTCCTCACTCCTCATTAATCTTAAATATTTTGGCAACACCCAAGTCCTTAACTACTTATATCTACAATGTATCTAATGGATAAATTAACTATTACAAATTCAAAATTATTTTCAAACCCTTATTAACTTTTTTTTTTTAGGAAAAATTTGAATGTATAACAAACAACAAAAATGTTTGTGGAAAAATGGTTTGAATTTTAACCTCGTACAGATGTTTAAAACCTTACATTTTAAAAATACAGGTTAAATTTTTTTTCAACAGTAAAATATTATCACCGATACGCTCAAGGTTGTAAGGTTGATAAAGTTTTTTAATGAAAATCTCACCTTTATTTTTGTACTTACTAACTATTAAAATATTAACTAATAAAAACCAGCTTCTCTTCACTCAAGAGCAATTAATTTCAAGGAATTCAATGTTTTATTTCAAATGTGTTTAACTTTACAAGAATGAATTGAATTCATCTGTTTGTTATAGTTAATTTAATGTGCATATCTTCCAGTTGTCTCCTCGAGACTCAAATGTTTTGTTATGTTTACTATTGTTAGAGAGACAACAGACAATATGGAGTTTTTGCATGCCTTAGCGGGCAGCAATTGACTGCAATCTCAATCTTCTGCGCATGCGCAGGAGACTGATAGTGCTTTCGATTGTTCTAATGTTCGAGGGTGCAAAAACTTTGTAATGTTTTAATTGTAACTGTATTTTCAATTTTTGCAAATGTACACACTCTCCAAAAATAGTTCTTATGAAAGTCTCATCCTTACCATTATAATTTTAATAAACTACTTTATGTGAATTTGATTTACTTCAATTATCTTTTATGTGATTCATCTGTTTTGTGAAACTAATCTTGCATACCAAGAAATCTAATGTGATTGTTGTAGGTGAAATTGCTCTTCTCTTGGACAGACCAAGAGCTGCAACAGTTGTGGCCAAAGGTCAATTGAAGTGTGTCAAACTGGACCGAGCAAGGTATGTACTGATTAAATAATTCTGAAATATTGGAAAATAAAAATAATTTACTTGGCATATGGACTCGCAGGGCAACATAATGGAATATTAGTTCAAGAAAAACAGCAAAGCCCCCTTGTCATTGAATTAAAATGTTTCTTTTTAGAACTTAAGTTATAAAAATGTTTTATTTTTTGTGTTCAGATTTGAGCGTGTGCTGGGATTATGTGCAGACATCTTGAAAAGGAACATCACCCAATACAACAGCTTTGTGTCACTTTCTGTGTAATTTAGGAGAATGCCTTACAGTATAATTTGTGCAAGTACCTATGTACTTAGCTTTTCAACCATTGAATTAGGCTTCCTTGCTTTCAAAATTAAGCCGTTAAGATGCCAGCCGCCAGATCTCACAAATGAACCAAGGGGGAAAATGAGTAGATTAGAATTGTGAGGATGCAGCTTGCCTTGTGTGAACAGGTATGAGAAATACTATTTTAAAGCTACATGTTGGGGAGACGTTATCAAGATTATATTAATGTCTTTGTTGTGTACTTGTTTGATCAGGAATAGAAGTTTATCCTAGTAAGAATGTTTTATTCTACACTGCGTATTTGAATCTAGGATCTGTTCAATTCCATTTCTGGATATTTTAACAAATTTTTTTCTGTGTGTGCGTGTGTGTATTCATGTATTTTCCTGTGTCAAAAATAGATTTGCAATCTCAACTCCCTTGTTCCCTTGCTGTATTTGTGAACATTCTTGATCATTGTTCTTGGTTGTTATAAGACCATATAATGCAGTGTGTGCTGGAAAGGAGATATTTTACAATGCATTAGGCTAGTCTCGATATGTTTTGTTTCAATCAACTATGTATGTGAAAACATTGAGAGTTTATCACTTCGTTGGATGTTATGAAAGGTACTTTAATGTTCAGTTATTGTTGTAACCTGGGATAGGTTAATTTTTATGTTTACAATTTCCTCAGTAAGGAACTGGATGTTCAGAATAATCTTCTAACAAGAAAAAGAAAATTAACTATATTTATTACTAAACTAGAAAAATATGTACATACAAACAGGATATGAGTGAATATTGAAAATATTCAATAAAGTTCTGAAGTGTATTTAGACATTCTTTTTTCCATTATGTGAATACCTTTCCCTGAATGTGGAGATAAGTATGTGCTGCTGAAAAAATTGTTTACCTACAACATTTTAAGGTTCTTTACAGCTATATAATTGAGAAGAAATTTCCCATTTCTTTATTTGCAGAAAGAAAAAAAGTGTGTATTCATGGCACCATCCATTGTGTTCTGCAATTCCTGTTGCTGGTAGTAATAATTATTTAAAATTATTTCATTTAGTTATATAGTTCTAGCAGTAATTATCTCAATGCCTATTTCATTATTTTATCAAAAATTTGTATTAGAGATGTATTTCTATTTCTAGTATTCGTCTTATTCAGTGAGGATCCCAATATTTTCAATCTCTCAAATTTTACAACTGCAATATTAATCTCTAGACAATTTTTCATGCTTGGTACACCTTGTGTAATGTGTAAATCAAGTACTGCTTCTTTCTTGCGAATTAGGTGACAATATCGATCGAAATAAATGTATGTTCTGGAAACTGTTCCAATTGCTGAAGATTTAGGAGGTTCGAGGGAGCGTTACTTAGTGGTAAAGGAGAGCATTAATTTAGTGTTACAGATCGTTTTAATATTTTCAATTTTTCTACATGGGCTGAAATAATTATTGTGTTTCAGTCTTAAACTAGAACATTAATATTTAAATTAAATGATTGATTTAAAAATATAAATAAAGTTATTATGTATAAATTGTTGCAATAAATGGATTTTTCATATTTTTTTATTGGATCTGAGATTACAAAGAAACTATTCGAAACTGAACTGGTATATTCTAGAATCAAATTAAATTGGTGCGGTTCTCTTGGTTATCTGTCGTGTATGTCAGCATCTGCTTGTCAGAAATTTGTACATCTATGCATTTCTCCTTCCTCCACTCAAAAAGTTGTCCTCCATCTATTGATAGGTGCAGTCAGCTTTGCCAATTATAAATTTTTAATATGTAACACAAACAGAATTATTACAAATTGTTTTAACTGTGATATAAATTTGTTTTTACTTGTAAATGGCAGAAGGTAATTTTGGAAGCTTTATGTAATTGGGGGTATTGCAAATACTGCACATTTCAGGCATATAATAATAAAGATTGAAAGTCCATAATTTTAAAATAAACAAGTGCATTTAATCTAATTTCAATTAACTCCCATTTCAAGTAAAAATTATAATGACCAGAAATAACTATGAAAAACTCATGATTTCTTTAGTTCAGTTGTAATATTATGTCAATGAAATTTCTAACAAGAATTCATTAGTCTGTGTAAATACTTCAGCACCGGATGATACGCAGACTCAAGGTTTAAAAATTCGTATAGTGAAAATTAAGTGGCAGGTAGTCACTGATCATTAGGGTCCAGAATTTAATGACCTAAAAATCGGCAAAATATGCAAGCATTTATGACCTAAAACCTATACAAATATGACCATAAAAATGACGTACAAGTTTATTTTTTACAAATTCCTGTTGATTGTCTATGTATAACTAATACAAAATTCACTCAAGAACAGATTGCGAGTACAATACATACGGTTTGCGGTCTTTGGAACTAACTAGCATTTTAAAAAATTGCTTGTGTCTGTAATACAAAGCAAGTACAGTACAATAAAACCCATCAAAAAAATGTCTCGCTTTACTACTGCATACTTCTCGTTTAATGTTTTCTAATTTTCCTCTCAGTCTTCAGCTTCTAGAGAGTTGCATTAGATCACAAGATGTATTTTCAGGTTTTCCATCTTAAAAGACCTATGGCTGTCACTAAGGATAGTTTTGTACCTGGGAAAGCTCCTCTCCACATCACGTCGCGTATTTGAAGGCGGCAATGTCACTGCAGAGCAGCTTCGGTTCATTGTCTTCAAATGTTGCTGCTTTTCCAGAAATTATATCGCTAATTTTGCACGTTGTAGAATATCCAGGATTTTGCTGAACACTCAGCAATTTGTTGTACACTTTTTCAGCCATATGACCGAGAGCTCAATCCAACTCGCTTCGATCAAATTCACTTACATTTCAAATAATCCTTTGTGGTATAATTTTTTAGTTTATTTGTGACAATATTACCTCATACATTGTCATGCAAGACACAATTTCAAGACTTTTATTATTTTGTCCTTGAAAATATGACAAATGTACGCATTTTGGGCAAAATTTGGCCAAAATATGATCTTTACTAAAAACAGTGTAAATATGACTATATGCAAAATAAAAATACGTTTTTCTAATCCACAATACCTGGATTCGTGCATAAATTGTTTTAAGTCTCCTGTAGAGTCAGAAAAAATATGACTTAGCATTAATGATCAGTAAGGCCCGGATTTTAATGACATTAGGAAAATTAAAATCTGCTTCTAGCTTTTTAGAAATTTTCGACCAATTCATTGAATTTTGGAAGATTGCTTAGTAAGTGCCCAATGAAAACTAGGTCCGTTTTCTTCTGTGACTGCACGTAAAATGGAATGTGTGTAGTGTCATAATTACAACAGTACTATTGGTCAATGGGAACTTGTGCTATTTGGAGCAAATTTGTCCCCAAGAGCGAAAGAAAGAGAGATAGTATATATAGAGAGAGATAGGGAGGTAGATATTTGAAACAAATTAATATATACTTAAACTGCATGTACATGTTATTTGCATAATAATTACATACATGAGTCATTATATCCATTTTCTCTGCTCAACTGCAAATCAGATGAGAAAATAATCTCGCACATGTTCTGCAAGCGAATGTGCTTTTGATGGCTACCCAACAGCCACATCAGCATTGGCAATAGCAAATCAATAGCTGTAAGCAGAGGGCATTGGGACGTTGGTGGGCTTGTAGATCCCTTATGTAAATCGATATCTCAAAGACCTGGGGAGGGGATCAGAGTAATTAGGCTGCGAAATGACTGTTAGAGATTGCTTTTGCACACAGGAAATGCCAAGATCTTTTATGAGAAAGTAGTGAATTGGATGTTATGTTGGTATTTCATGAACATTTTCATTTCAATATTAAATCTGAAAACCTACTGATTTCAATAGTTACACAAGTGTTAACTTGCATTATACACATTGTTCAGCTTACACACGTTCAAAGAAAACTGTTATTATCCATTCCTTTAATCCGAACAAATTTTCACATTTCAAGATTCTAGTGTGTTCAGTAATAAGGGCAACTGTATTTCAACCAAACTGTTCAAACCAATCGGTCCAGTTGTTTTTGTCTCACAAAAATCAAATACATATTTGCATCTCTAATTAAACCCACTTTCACTCCAGTAAATGCAAAATGAAATTTATTGGAGAAAGCTTCCCTGATGATAAGTGAACAGGTAGAAAAAGCAAATATTTACTTCAGTAAACAAACTTACTTTCACACAATTTTCGTTGAGCAGTACGCTATAACTTAAAATGCCTTAGGGACACCATATGCAGCTCCTTGCTTTAGAAAAGTTATTAGTTTTTAGCACTCAAGACCTCAGAAATGTTCTTGTATGTTCCACAAAGTGTGAAGTCCCAAATTGAACGTAGCCACTCTCTCTGTATTAATATACATTTAAAATTGAATTATGAAATCTGGCAACAAAAAAAAATTTCAGTTGAGTGTTGCAAGTAGACCTTTATTTAGAACACTGGTAGTTTTCATAAAATTCCAAAGTGTCCTTTAGAGGTAAAAAGCAGTATACTTTGACAACGGTAAGCAAGTGATGTTTCAAATAACTTGTATTTGGTTTGTGGTGTGATTGGTTTTATAGAAATATATAAATATTTTTTCTTATGACATGGCTAGTGCTATTGTATCTTCAGATTCATCTCAGCTAATAAGTGAGAGATACTACCTTGGTCTCCAATATCTTATAAAACACTTGTAGAAAAAAAACAATCTCCCCAAAAAGATAAACAAATGTTAGTGTAATTTTTCTGCAAAAACTGTTATTGCACAGCATTTTCTACTAACATCCATAATATTGAGCTTAAGTTGAAGTGCAGAGAACAAAGTATTGATGAAGAAAGAGACTACTTTTCTCAATTCAAACAAAAAATGCAAATTTCTCAAGTGACGGAACTGGGGTGCATGTTACAACAGCTGCATTGCAGGTGGCCCCCTCAGGCCATCACAATTACCGTTCACAAATGACACTAATGACTTATAACAGTGCTTTGAGTCTTGGAAATGTACACAAAGTTTGATATACAGGTTGCAAATGATGATTACAACATGAAAATTAGAAAAAAAATACCCACTTCCCATGGCAATGTAAGCTTTAAGGCCAAAACCGTAAAGGAATTATAAGAAACGCACTGGTATGTTCTTTTCCACGTAAACTGACTTTCTGTATAAACAGCTTTCGTACGTTTTGGGGATATGTATGACAAAATAAGATACCCTTCGCTGCAATTTTCTATATTGCAATCTGAAGTTTGTTTTACATGGGAAGCAACAAGACATCTTTAACAGGTTTGCAAGAAACAAAACTGCTGTGGTTCATGCACTGAATAAATTGTAATGCAAACCATTTAAGTAATCTTGCTCTAAGACAGGGCCAACCAATGAGCCATAATGGGAGGACAGAGCAAGCACCAATGACAACTAGTTAGTTTTGATTGATTGTCGATTATAGACATGTCAATGGCTAAGCTCATAGTCCTGCAAGTATAGGACAGGTTTTATAGCAGATCGTGAGATCCAGCCCCAACCTACAGGTCAGTTTTGTTTTCTTCATTCTGGGTATCTCCTTCCAACGAGGCATTACCCAAGCTGGAACAAGCTCTAAGCTTCCAATTGGTCTCCCAACATATGTAAATGAGGGGAAGAAAAGATCACATGTGGCCCCCTAGCCTGTTTTCAGCAACAATTATTCTGTGAATCACATTACTGAATGACAAATTTGCTGGGGGGGGGGGGGGGGGGTTATTTTTTAAGTTTAGGCTTCCAAGAATGGAATTTTTTGTCTGCGATGCAATACAAACTGACACCTTCAATATCTGTAGGAAATGAATAATTCTACCCAACCCTCCCTTTTAACTAATGCCTGTGTACCACCTAATGCTGATGTCAGCTGTGTTGATGTTGATTCCTGTCTATGAGTCTCTTAACATGTGTCATTAAGTGACTCGTGTGGACTGTGGTACAAAAACACTGAAGCACATTATAATGCTCTTATGTGGAACGGCACACAAGAGCTCTTGGCGATGTGTGTTGTGACCATAGCTCAAGTTACAACTTAAGATAACTCATGTGCGGTATCGTGTAAGGGTGAGCATGAATTGCACTGACGTGCATCATAGAATAACACAATCTTATGCAAAAGAGCACACGAGTGCTTTGGTTGTTCCACATAAGATATTGATCTACGACATGCATCAATGCAACGCTCATGTGATACAAGCTTAAGTGTTAATCTACGACACACCTAATGTCATCAGGGTTAGGTGATGCATTCTCCTTTTCACCTTCACCCCCAGAACTCTTTAGAACACTTGCCTGAAGTAAATATAATGAAATACCATACCAGCATGTCAGAAAAATCTTTCACTCCATTTTAGCTTTGCAGCTATACAGAGAAAGTCATGCCTCCAGCAAACTATGATCTACGCAACACTACTACTACTTCCACTGGTTTTATAAAAAAGTAATGACCATTTTGTGAATCATGAAACAAAGTTTCAAACGTATGTTATTTTTAAAGGAGATGAAAGATTTGGGGGGAAAAATGTACACACTAGAGAAGAAATACATGTATTGAATAAATGATTACTGTACAAAACAAGTTTTCAATCATTGGATTTTGTAACAAAATAACACACTTTTCATTTATGTACAATATATACATTTAAAAAAACCATGATTTGAGTAGCATGTACTTGAGAAGTACAAATATTTATCAATCCAAAATTCTTTTGGATTGCAAAGAAATCATAAAATGGATGGGAAATGTTTTTTGTCAAAACATTTTCCATGCATTTTATAATCTCATTGCTAACCAAGTCATGGTCACCAACAAGGAATGTTTCAAATCATTCAGTTTTAATTATCTATACAATTAGACACTGGAAACCAAAAATAAAGGAAGGAAAAGGATTAATAGGAAAGGGATAATCTTGGAGTAGTAATGCAGGAGTTGATTTAAAAAAGAAATATAAAGGAAAAACTTCAGAATTAAATATCTTGCTGTAGAAAAAAACTTGGCAGTGTTGTATCAGGTCAATCATGCTGCTGGGTCATGAACCATTCAGGAACAAACTCCATTTTAGCTGCGGAGTAGAACTGCTGTAAAAATCTGATTATAAAAATTACCCTACCTAGGACTTCCACTCAAAGTTGAAAAAGAAGAAAGATCAAATACAGTGAAAGGGGAAAACAATGAACCATATCCTGCTATATCAATTTAGACCCACCTTCCCTAACATCCCTAGACAATACATCCCTATCTCAACTTTTCAACCATGGAGAGAAGAAACACAGATGAATCACTTCCTCTAATGTCTAAAAGCTTGGTTTCCTCTTCGTATCCCAACCAGACCATTTATAGATATTCCAAATTTCTTCTTGCTTGATGAACCTCTACACACGTAATATTTACACCCCTTATTCAAGATCTCTATTCTCGAAAATAACCTACACTTAAGTCATTTTACACAAATTATAATATACAAAGTGCAACGTCTATGGGCACACATCACAGGCTTCAAGCATCTTGAGATCCTTTTCTTTCTTCACAGTTGACTCCAGCATGGAACTGAAATATGCAAGTTACAGAAATCTTGGGTGAACAGGGACTAGAATAAGGGAAATATTCTGAGGTATGGGTGGTGGAATTAATTAGTTGAAAGGATTATTTTTAAAATGAATGTGAATAGGTGAGGGGGTATTAACCTGCAACATTCAGTGAACAATTCCATTGCGATTTTCAGATGATGCAGGAGATTGACGTAAAGCTTTTTCTTGATGTTTATTAATCATTTATGGTTGCAGATATCCATTAATGGTATTACTTGTAATAATTTCTGACATCACAGATGGGTCATCTTAAAGTGATTGAAATTCAGCCCAAATAATGGGTTTCTTCAAATGGGTTTTCTACATAATTTCTTAAGGTAAGAGCACCAAATTAAGAGAATATTGGAAGAGACTGACGGTCCAGGTAATTATGACATGTCTGCTTGCTTCCAAGTTTCTTGTTCGGTAGTATTTCTTGTGGACAAATTAATACATGAATCCTTTTGGTAATTACATCTGAAAAAAGAAGCAATATCCCTCCCTCCAGAACTTCATACCATTGATAGTTATCTTTCTTATAGCTGTTAATTATTAACCATTATCTTGATCATTTAGTGTGTTGATGGACAGCATCTTCATATCTCCTTGATACTTTATTTTCCTTACTGTTTTTTGATCCATTTATATACATGTTTTTTCAAAACATTTCAGTTTCCAAGTATATTCCATAAAGCCTCTGTCACAACTAAGCAGTAGTATCCATTAAATAATTTTCATTATTTTCTTCAGTATTTAGTATTATGCAGTGTTTTCTTCAACTCTTTCCATCTATTCCATAAATAAATGCTCTGTTGTTTGACAAGAGTATTGCCTCCCAGTGCCAAAAGAACCCTCTTGTTTCAATATGTAGTAATCTCTTGGTATCTGATGTATACTCTTGTAATCAAATCTAACACATGTTTCTTGAGTTCTATATTTATCTGGTATGCAACAATCAACTCTTTCCAGAAGTAGGAGATGCAGAGTAACAGATTCATCTGTTTATTGCCTTGCTGTTTCATGAGCCAAAATCCAAAATTTGATATCTGAATGGAATATTTTTTGTTGCTATCTGCTATTCCCAACTATATAAATAATGATAACTACTTTTTGTGATCTTCACCTCTCTTACTCTCTGGAAAACAAGACTTTTCAGGTTTCATGTAATTCAGGAAATTTCTACAGCAGTAATCCATCGTTGATACCAATCTCAGTAACAGGAAGCAAAACGAAATTCTTATTTGACAAATTTTGAAGAAATCTGGCAGTTGGCAAAAACAAAAACCTTCCCAATTCTGAAGATGCCATTTCCACAACTTAGATAATTTTCTTCATTCTGCATTACTTATCCCTGGAGACTGTAGAAAAACCCAGAACATTCATATGTTGTTGATGCTTGCAACGCTTGCTTTGCAATCTATCTTGGTCCTTTCTGCATCCATAAAAGTAAGCCCAAAGGGAGCCAGAAATTCTAAGCACTTCTCATCAGAATCAAAAGCCAATTCCTGCATCACCAAACTCGCGGGGATAAACGGGCGGTAGCTGAGACAATAAACAACATAACAAGTTAAATAAACTCCATCTTGTTGAAAACATTCTCTGAAAAAATAATGAATGATTAATGTTAACATACATATATCATACCTGAAAATTTGCATACCTGAAAAAACCATTAGTTTTCATTGTGAATTATTAAAAACCTGAGCATTATTTACTCAAAAAACTTCCTTGTAAGAGCTAATTTTTAAAAAAATAACTAATTTGCCACTAGCTATTAGGTATCAGAAAGCAACTTACATCTGTAAAGGTCTTCAATAATCCTACAAAAAATTAATATACAAATTAGAATCCCACATACCTTTTTATCATACATTTTAAAGCAGCTTTACGTTCACGTTCTATGAACCATTCTATTAAGTATCCTCCCATCCTTGGAGCCTGTCTAAATAGTTTAAAAAACTTATGGTAATTTCCTAACCACCATGCAGAACGCACTGCTAAAGCATGAGACACACACTCATCTGCCTTATCTTCCATTGTCAAGGAAGACAAAATTGTTGTTAAATCTGCAACAAATACAAATCAATCTTTTAGTGAAAGTTTGCCTTTCAATTTCTTGTAATTAATATATCAAGCCAAATGTTTTGGTTTCAGTTTTAGATAAAACATTTAGTTCTAAAACAATTTCTAATTTCAAAACTAATAAGAACACTGCAGAACTTATATAAATTAAATTTTTGGATTTCTTTCCATCTACGGAAAAATACTTGTTAACGTACAATCAATAAACTAACAATAACTTACTCATATATCTATATCAGCACTGCATATAATTACTTATTTTCAATTATTTAGGTACTGCTATTACTATTATTAATTATTATTATTATTATTATTATTATATTTAACAATATTCACATTTGCATTATGTTATTTTATTCTCAGGAAGGTCAATGATTCACTAAAAGCACTCAAAAATATTTGCACTATCAATTTACCAGTTTTCCCAGTTCTTTAGCAAAATTTTAGCCCTTTTTTATTGCCACTCTCTCCAACAACTTTTAAAATTTTTATTTTATTTGATATTGAAAGGGGTTGCCATTTCCTACCACTCTTTTTTGTTAGAACGGACACTCAACGGGGATCTTAGTGATGGCCTTATGCATCGTGGTTTTACTGTGAAAACAAAGGTAGCGTCCTGTGTGGGCTACTTGAGAGTCCGCAAAGCATGGTGCTCTATGTGGGTGACAGGAAGCGCACGAATGTCACAGCCTGGCTACACTCGCTGCGCCAAGTGGAAAAGCGATCAGTTTTGTTAGTTGCTTGTGCCATGCCACTACGGAAAGAATTCGCATGTTATTACGGCAAGCAAAAGGGCAGTTAGTGCACAAACTTTCTCACTTGTCGTTACTCTCTCCCTGAGATCCTCAGAGAGCTCCCATATGCACCTGACTGAATTTTTTCGAAGTTCCGCTGCCAGAGGTGGCCTCAACCTGCAGGGTAATTTGTAAAATGGTGGCAACCCTGCTTTTAAGAGTTAAATAAATTTGAGAAGAGTGAAACAGATAATTAAACATTCTATAAAAATTTGATAGCATTTATACATGTTGTTATAGTCAATAAATCAAGAAAAATGAGACAATGGTTTTTTCCCAGTTTATATTATTTTGAAAATTGAAACAGTTATTTGGTTGCAGTTCTAACAATGTACAGTAAAACTTCACTTCTACATTATTCAAGGGACTGAAGGGAAAAAACGTATAAGTGAGAAAAACGCATAACTGAAATTTATTATGAGCAAAATAAACACACTGCTAATTTTTGCACTATCGTTTTACCAGTTTTCCCAGTTTAGCAGCATCTACTCCTCTTTTTTATTGCCACTCTCCCTAACAACTTTTAAAATTTTTATTTTATCTGATATTGAAAGAGGTTGCCATATCCTACTGCTCTTTTTCATTAGAACGGACACGCAATGGGGTGACCGTTCCGATGACCGATGACCTCATGCGACTCTGTTTCACTGCGAAAATGAAGGCTGTGTACTTCGTGGGCTGTAACTGGTGGCGGCAACCTGCGGCTGGCTGCTTCAGTTTCAAGCTTGATGTTACTTGAGATTTAACAGGACAAAGCACAGTATTCTATGTCAATCGTGGAAGCGCACGACTGCCACAACCCCACTGCCTGGCGACACCCACCGCACCACGTGGAAAAGCGATCGGTTTTCTTAGGTTGCTTGTGCCACATCGCTATGGAAAGGATCTTGTATGTTATTATGGCAAGCAAAAGATCTTCAGGGAGTGGGACAGTCAGGGCAAAGACTTTCTCACTTATTAGCCATCTACATCACTAACTCTCTCCCAGAGATGCTTATGACCTTCCCTTAGAGCTAGCCGTCATCTTGAGATCCTCAGAGTACTCCTGCACGCACCTGCCTGAAATTTTTCGAAGTAATGCTGCCGAAGGTGGTTGGGGGGGCGACTGCATGATCACCCTGTGGGCTCGTGCGGTCTTGGCCCTCTCAGCTAGGCCAAGTCGAGCTTCTATATTATTACAAGTTACTATTCTATACTATTACAAGTTTCATTGACGGGAAGTCGCGTCAGAGGCCAAGGACGGACTTAGACTTATTATGAACGTATGAGTGTGAAAAACGCATAACTGAAATAATTTAGCACGGGAATTATAAGAATTTACCCAGGACTTACTAAAAAGATATTATGAACATGAAAAACGTATAAATGGAGTTTCACTGTATTTAATTGGGGGGGATAGTTTTGGTTTCAGTCTAGTTATTGAAATGAATTAAAAATCATGACAAAGTTGAATCAATGAAATCAAATGATTAAAATTTGGTGTAATATTTCAGTATAAACATTAAATTAGAGCATTTTGCTGCTTCTTAATAGCGAATTTTACCACCAGGAATAAAAAGACCATTGATCGCAGGTATTCTCTTTTGATAACATAACTACAATGTTCATATGAGCTTTAGCAACTGCAACATTGCTTCATACATTATAACAAAAGAGGTGTTTCAAGCATTGAATGAAGAAGTTGCATTAAATATCTACGAGTAGACAATTGGTGAGACATTTGAACTCCAGTAGGAGTCAAAAGTAAACAAATCTCCATTGTGCAAGAAGTTTTAGATTTTCTACCCATACACATTGAGTATGCAGTCTAGGATTTTGAACAGGCTTTTCTTGAGAATGTAGGGAATAACTAATGATGGTGTTTGTTATGAGCATAAGACATAACCTAACATGAAGATAACTTCTTTTTCACTAATTTCATACCTGCCACCTTTCCAACATTTTCTGTTGAATCTTTCTAAAGTTGTGTCAGTTGGTTAGGATTAATTGTAAAATGTTCAACATACAAGAAACAGTTTATCAAAGTTGGAAAATCACAACTTTTCCTGTTTGTAAGGTAACTGTAGAGACTCCTACATGCATACCCCATTTATGAAGGTATGAGGTCATGACTTAAACCAAAGGTAAGAAGTTATGTTTTCAAGGTCCGTAAGGTAACTGTCCATGCACCTTACGTGTGGCACTAAAACTTCCTAATGTCAGCTGGACCAAAAGAGGAAAACTTACGAACTTCACTGTTAGTATTAAGTTGTTGTGTGGTTTGTTTTTTACATCAAATAACTTCAGAAAATTATGAACAATAAACTGAATCCACCCAATGAAACTTACCCAATGTGTTTTTCGTAAATATATAGTACAGTATTCTGTATGCCGTAAATTCAAGTTTATTGTTGCCTCCAACTTCAGAATATAACATTTTCAATTGAGTTTGGCACTGGTTGAATTCTTCATGATCTCCTTTTTCTAGTGCTATTCTAGCATGACTTTCATACACTTGCACTGTGAACTTATCACGAATACCCTGGACCTGTAAAGAATAAACAATTTATTATTATTAACATTAACATCTGGAACAGAATTTAATTAACACTATTCAATCATTTTTATGATATAGAATTGCTTCTGCTACTGACTGTTAAATCTTGACGAATTGACTTAAGCTGATCGCAAACATATCTGTAATCCTGACTTTGACTCCATTTCTCTTGCACTTTCTGGAGAGACACTTTAAGTACTTCAATGGGTCGTACAGCAGATGCTTCTGGAGCCTGTGAAATATAATCCAAACAATGTGAAAAATTGTTTTTCTATTCCAATGTTCACGAGTATTTAACAAGATAATAATAGGTTGTTATGCAAGAGTAATTCAAACTTACCGATGTTAACCTGAGATACGGCTTCTCTATATCTTGGCAGGTACCAACAATATGTAGATCTGCCCAGTCACCTTCACCGTTGGTATCTTCCATCACAACCATATTATTCATGCTGGCAATAAAACTCAAGGGCTTCTTTCTCCTAACAACAGGCATTGGACTGTTAGTGTTCGGACTACTCTTAAGACTAGAATTAAAACGGGCTGCTCTCTGTTGTAACCTCTCTGAACTCCCTAAATCTTCAGTGACCCCTCCTAGTATTCCATACTCAGAATAAAAATGAGACTTGCTGTAAAAGCAATGTGTAAACCAATTAATAGACATTTGCTTATCATATGCACTTTCACCTTTTACCAAATAGTGTATACTTTAAATTACCACACCATGCATAGAAACTCACATTTTATTGCTGTTGTTCTGCTTATTTTTCCCTTTCATTTTGTTGTTATTTCTTCCCTTATTTGACAATCTGTCACCATTCCGGCCAAGACGTTTATTAACTCTTAAAGACTTAAAGTTATCATCACTACTTGAAGAACTGTCACTGAAAAATCAATAGAGTTGGGAATAGGAAAACACTTTTCAGCAATTTAGTATGGTTCAAAGGATATTTCTTACCTCCTTGTACGTCTCCGTCTAGCAGGACTTCTAGAGCGGTCTCTTGAACTTGATCGTGATCTGGATCGAGACCAAGATCTTGAGCGGCTTCGCCTTCTTCCTTTACTAATGGGAGAATGTGATCGAGAGCGTGATCTAGATCGTGAACGTGATCGAGACCTGGATCTTGATCGTCTTGGCACTCTGTAGGCTCTCCCTCCTAATCGAGATCCAAGAGCAGCAGATATACCGGATTTTTTTGGACGTATTGGACTTTGTTTAGCTGGAGACTGTCTTTGGCCTAAGTTATCCAAGTTAGCTGGTTGAAAAATTTTCTTAGGTTCAAATTTCCTTTCGTTATGTAAACTGAAAAAGTTGAACAATTAAATATACATATGAAACTTTTTTTATTTCAGTGTGTAGAAGTTTTAAAAATACAAACCTTGGCAGGGGTTCATTATCCCAGTTCTTGTGCCAAAGTGAACCGTCACTAGCAGCCCGAGTTATTTTCCCTTTAAGAATTATTTCTACTCTGTCCTTATCCACCGCTTCCACACATTTTGCATAGCAGCGATTGACATAATTTCTGCAAATACACATTAATGATACCTTTTGTTTATGCTCTATACAGAGAATTTATTGTCCATTCACCTTTTTTTAACGTAAACACATGTACAAGTGTTCAAATTTGTTTCAATTGTTAGTAATAAGAATCTACTGTAGTCAGACCTAATAAGAAACTAGTTTAGCTAGGAAACTAATTTTTCTGCTTTCATAAAAAAAAAAAATAATTTGAAAAAGTAGTTGTGTTCTGCACAATGTCTGGCTATTGGGTTACAAGCTTCTAACAGATTTGCTCTCCCAGCAATCCAACAAACATGCAGTCAAAACTTTCAGCTACATGAAACCGGAACTGGGCTGCTCATGGTATAGCCAGTGAAGGCTCTCCTTGGTTCATTTTAAAACGTCCAAGATTGGCAGTAAGTAATTAAAAAGTAATGTAATAACTTTTATTTATATAGAAGAAAATTAACTATTAC
Source organism: Teleogryllus occipitalis (assembly GCA_011170035.1). Classification (NCBI taxonomy): domain Eukaryota; kingdom Metazoa; phylum Arthropoda; class Insecta; order Orthoptera; family Gryllidae; genus Teleogryllus; species Teleogryllus occipitalis. The sequence continues at coordinate 45,504 of BLKR01015640.1, forward strand.
CAAAATATTTGGACTGTTTAGTAAAAGAAATACTGATGTTCATCGGTTCCCAACAAGACAGGCTAATCAACTCCATATGGAAAAAGTACAAAGCAGCAGTACACAGTGTTTCAACAAGGACTGACAATGTACAATGAATTACCATACAAAATAATGCAACCAGTATCAGTTGGAAAGTTTACAGAAAGGTAAGGTATCTGATTGGAAGGTAATAACGAAACTACACAAGGGTATAAAATCTAAATCATTGTGTATTGTTATAAAATTAATTCATATATTGTTTTGTTGAAAGCAATATTGAATGGACGATAAGTGGGTAAAATTTAAAATTGTGCCATTAACACATTCAATCCTAAGGGTTAGGCAATGTGTGTAACTCCTGTCTTGGGCAATATAGCTATTATTCAAAAAGTTGTGAAAGAAAAACTATTGTATACATCAGTGTAAAAATGTGAATATCTTACTTTCCTCTTCAAATGTAGGTGTATTTTATTTGATTTGATTGCAAGACAACAGTGAGAATGGAATTCAAAACAACGCAATGTCAATTTTTTATTTTTGCGGAATGTAACAATGTTCCAAAACATGGGAAAAACTGATATACTGAAGTTCAGAAACATGTTGAAATTCAGAAATATAATCGATTTGCTTATCTATTTATTTCTGCCTTTATTTTTAGAAATATACTGTGTTAAGAAAATGATGACAAGTAGTCTAGTTCATTTGAGTCTTCATTTATAAGAAATCTAATTTTACTGGTTTTGTCATTGGTAATTCAGATTCTTCATGAATTTCAACACAATTCTAAAGGAGGCGAAAACTCCTGAATTTGAGAACACTCACATAATGAGTGAGAATCATTCCTTATGACTCTCCTCGATATCATTTTCATTGCTCAAACTAGTCAACAGTCCCAGAAGAAAATCGTCGTCCTCATCAGAAGAATCCAGTATCAATTTCAATCAATTTCTAATGTGAGTTGATGTGAATTTAACATCTGTATATATGTAATATCTGTTCTTTTCTAAACAAATGCATGTCGCTAACAGCATGAACACTACTTACAAAGAAAGACATCCTGAACATAATCGACAATGCCTGCAAGTAAAAATATTTCAACGCTTCCAGGAAAAATTGCAAAATTTAGCAACAAGTACAAGTACACATTGACAATTGTCGTGCGACCATCTTAGTGACATTAAAGTACCTATGAATGTTTATAGCCTGTCAGAGAAGATAAATGTAGAAGAATTAATGACATATGTCCATAGGACATAGCAGTAAAATGAAGACGACTTATCAGCTAAGCCCTCAGGATTGAAAGTGTTAAGCTGCTGCGTAAACAAAACAAAATAATGATATTTAAATTAGCCATAGTCTATTTGTAAATAAATAATCTAAATTAAACCTAAGAACGGGAATCAAACCACTACCTGATGTGTATATGATAAGTAAGGAGGTTGCATGAGCATGACTTTATACATCTCTCCAAATTGAACTGTTGTTAGCATCAATAAAAGTAAAGTACGAGATCTTATTTGATTCGCACAGTGTGGCACAAAATATTTTCTTTGGGTTGTTTACACCAATTTTTCAATGAGAAAACATACTACTACTTACTTCAAACTATCAGGCCAATCATTTGCATCAGTTAGTTGCCCATTTGGTGTAGTTACAACTAAATTTTCTGCATTGTTTGCAGACGGTCGTTCCTCAAGACTTGGTGCTGATGAAAAAGATTTTTCTGGGACTCCTTCAGAACTTTTATTTGAAGAGATCTCCATTTTATCATCTGCATCATTAGGGGGTTCAGGGCATGGTTCAGCTGGAAGAGGTGGCAGAGGAGGAAAGACTGGCTCTTCCTTTGGAGGTAGTGGGGGAGGATTCATGAACATAACAGTATTAGGAATTGGGCTAGGGCTATTGCTGAAACTATTATTGAACTGATTATTATTGCCATTGTTCTTATTTTTCTTTCGCTTCTTCTTTCCTCCACCTCCATTCCCATTTTGGTTATTGCCACCACCTGCATTGACATTGTTGCTATTGCCACCCACACCAGCACCCATATTATTAAATGGTTTCACATGAAAACCAAGTCCTGCTTTCTTCATGGGAAGATTAAATTTTATTGGACCATATGCTAGAAAAAGTGATCAACAATGAATACATTTATATAAAAATACAATTTTATACAACATTATTAATACTCACGTGCATTAGGTGGTTGTCCGTAGAATGGGTTCCTCACAATTGGTGCTGTTCCTGGGGGAGGTGGAGTTTGATAACTATGATTATTCAAAGGTGGAGGAGGTCCTGGTGGGAGAGGAGGCATTTCATTGTCAGTGGTTTTCTCACAAGAGTCAGATTGGTTGTTTGAGCTGTTTGAATTTTGCTGCCCATAATCTGAAATTGAGTAAATATATAAGTTATCTCTAAAAATATTACACAAAACACACACACACACAATACTTTGGACATCAACATACCAGACTGAAATGATTTATTCATAACATTTTGATTCATATTTTGTGGGGCTTGTCCAACAGGATTATTTTGATTGTGCTGCATATTCTGAGTCTGACCAGGATTATGATTAAAAGCCATTCCCTGGAAACATTAATTCATAGTTTATATTACACTCCCGTCAACAAAAAACGTAAATACAAACAAACAACAAGGAAAACAAAATTATTCCTTCTTACCGAATTATAATAGTAATGCGGCAAATAACTGTACCCTGGGTGGCCATACGGCTGCCTTTAAGAAAAATACAATAAAATTATTACAATGTTTCTCATAAGTCTTCTTTTGCACATTCATTAAGCATTAAAAACTTACCCAGGATATGGCGGATATACTCCGTACGGTGGAGGATATTGCCAAGGACTGGGCATTTGTGGATTTTGACATTTATCTCCCATATTCAATGTTTTCACTTAAACCTGTTCTAGAAACTGAAAACACGGGTTTCACTACCCTCTGCTCACACTGTAATAATCCTCCAACAATCTCAAAGGTTGGAAGCTAAATGTTCAGTACGCCATTTTCTGAACATGGGGTCACTGGTTGCACACAGAATTCACTCACCACACAAGATCTTGTGGCAGTTGCACTCACTTAAATCAGTACGTCTTCGCAGGCAGTTCGCCGTCATAAAGCTTTTGCTGTTTCTATAGGAACGCTTTAGGTCAAACAGAAACAACTGCGAAGTTACTTGCAAACAATAGCGCATAAGTTCACAAGATTCTTCCTCCCGTACAGCTCCTGTTTCATCCGTTTCATCAACTTCGCAACGGCTGGTCGGTCGTGTCTGGCTGGGCAACTTTCACAGTCGATATTCGTATCGAACGCGCCTCGTTTGCTGCATCCGCTGCAATTGATAATCTTGCAGATCCTTGATGAAACAGAGGTGAATATTTAAATTTTTCCTGAGAAATTCGAGTACGATTGTGTGTACCCATTCATTTGCTTTAAATGTTCCTACAATTTTCATCAAGTGGCATCACTGGACGAATGTTCTCTATTGTAGTAGAATCAAGAGCACTCTATGCGCTTCCTTAAGCCCTCTAGAGTATATCATCTTGATCCAAAAGGTCACACATTTGTTTCTGTACATTAAAAAAATAATTTCGTTAGGCTTTTTAACGAACATGATTTTTTTTCATCTTTTAGTAGAGGTCGGGTTATGATGTGAAGTCGTGCCCTATGTCCCCATTCTCCAGTACGTTTTCCTTTGATTTTCGTTCAATTTATAATGGGTTTGGGGCCCATGGTTTAGTTCCTTATGTCCCTTGGCTTGCTTTGTGGCAGTAAATATAGTTTTTTTCTGATAAAATTCATTTTTTTTACAGAATCAAAATTTAAAAAAATATATTCATACGGGACCAAAGTAATAACTTTCTGTCCGCAAATGTGTACCCACTATACCAATGTTTTCCCTTTCAAAACTAACTTTATTTTGATTATGTCAACAGCCGTTATTATAATACATTAGCAACTTACTGTAAATTTTTTTTTCATTCATCGATGTGACGCCGCAGAATTTTATATAATTGAATTTCACTTTGTACTCGAATGGTGACAAAAACAATCGAAGTACTTATTTAAAAAAGTACTACTTTATTTTAGTAATTTGTTTGGAAACAATCTAACCACGCAAAGTCCATACATACTTTCATGTTAAAGTAATAAATGTTAATCCTCCGTATATCACGGCAAAGTCCGGAATCCCTCAAATGTCTGGAGATTTGCTGATGAAAGCGGGAATTAGCCCCTAGATCTTCCACTTAGCCTGTGTTGTATCTCAAAAGTTAACATACTGGAAAGCGCAAGTAAATTCTCTGCCTAATACAAAAGGTTTTACACAAGGTGGAAATATTTCCACCATGGTTTTACTTTCCCCCGATCCAATCAATAAGGTTAGCATCTTGACTGAAATGTTAACGACCCTAAGAAAACTAGCGCATTTAAATTCACAAGGGAAATGGTCAGGTGGAAGAAAGGAATATTTGGTAATAAAATTCCATATTGAACAAAATCATACGCTTTTATTATAGTACAAATTCGAAGTTTCTAATATACAAAGAACATGGCTACCACAAAGATCATACGTTATGACCTCAGCCAGCGTGGTAGCGTGGCCGAGCGGTCTAAGGCGCTGGTTTAAGGCACCAGTCTCTTCGGAGGCGTGGGTTCGAATCCCACCGCTGCCAAGAATTTTTTTCCACTTTTATTTCCAATTTACCTTATTTTTAAAGTTTGGAACACGAGTTTAAAGAAGTTTAATACTGAAATGTTATATACACACACATTCACACAAATAACTATTTACAACAATTCACATTAAAATTAAAGATCTCTGCCAAGATTTTGTATTTCTTGAATGATAAAATCCATATCGTCATGATTGAGTCCAGAATTCTGGAGCACCAACCGGAAGAAATTTGGTAGTCCACGAAGAGGCTGGTAGGTAACCATCATTGAACCAGTCTTCATCATGCGTTCCTTAATTTTTGGTGCAACCTGGAAAAAAAAAAATTTAATGATTTATATTTTTTATATCAATATATAATGATTTATATGTTGATATATTATATATCAAAAACTTATTTTTTAATATATAATAATATTTATACAAGTTGGCAGTAACAAAAATGTAAATACCTTGTGTAAAAGGTCATTAAAATCCTCTCTATCTTCCTGTCCTCTCAAACTGGGAGGAATGTACCAAAAGCAGATGTTGGTACATTGTGGCTCCATCAATAACCTAAAGCCTTCTGTTTTCTTGATCTGCTGAGTGAAATACTCAGCATTGTCAAAAACTGTGTCAATGTGTTGTTCAAGTCCCAATGTGCCCTGAAAATAATATTACTTTTAGAAATTGTGCTCTTAGGTTAGTTGACAATAAAACAGACTTTTCTAAATTGTCATTTGAAACTTACTTTGGCTTTCCACATGAACCAGAATTTTAGAACGTCAGCACGGCGACCACATTGAATGTGCTTGTCACCAGTGTCATACTGAGTATCATAAAATTTGTCTTTTTGAAAAAGGTACTGAGCACTGGCAGAGTGGCAAGCAGAAAGTACATTCTCATGTTTTGTCAGAAACGTTGAGCATTGTTGAGGAGCAGTCAGAAGCTTGTGTGGGTTCCAGGTGACAGAATCCGCTCTGCAACAGTTAAGTAACATTATAGAACACTTCAAAAACTAGGAATCTAACTTTTCAAATGCAATATTTTAATAGATGTTCGATATTAACCATCATATGAAAAGAACTACTGTAATCTAAAGGTGTACAAGAATCAACATGGGGTCTGAAGATTCCTACATTTGAAAAGGACTAAAAGTTTATGAAAAATTCAGAGTTAAATTACTTGTAAATTTGGATTGAAAAATAGCAGAAAGGTAAGTATGCAGTAATTAAATGCTTCACCTATTCAATTACATGTGCATTGAAACATTTTTATGACCCCATTTTTTTCAAGTCTCCTCAACTTGAAGTGAAGATTATAATTATTAGAAAATGAACTTCATGAAATTGTTAAGTTTTTATTTTTATTTATTTAATATTACTTTTTCATGTACTTAATGATTAAATATTAATTCCAATAAAAGAATATTACAGTCTGAAGTCTTTTGAAATATACTGCAAAAGGTCCCTAAATCTAAAACTATAAATTTCTGATAACATCACTATTACATCAACATCTCACAAATACTACACTGAAATGAAGTGAGAATGCCAGTGATGGTAAACCAAAAAGTTTGGAAAGTGGGGCAAGAGCTTTAGAAATCTTGACAGTGTACAGAGCATAAACATTCTGAGATAATCCAAATTTTTTTTTATTTACCTTTCAATTCCTTCCAGGAGATGCTTGTATTTTCGAGACATCAGAGCACCTCCTCCCCAAGCAGCGTCTACATGTAACCACATGTTGTACTTTTTGCAGATGTCCGCAATTGCTGGTATAGGATCAAAAGCTCCTATGACAGTTGTTCCTGTAAATGAAAGTGCATATATTGGAAAGAAATTCTTTGCTTCACGAAAGGGAATTCATAACTTTACATTTTTAATTTGAATTAAATTTCATATATGCAAAATAAATGGAAAAAAAATATACATGCAGATTAATAATGTGTAGCTTAATGTCCATACCGGCAGTTGCAGAAACCATGAATGGCAAAGCTCCTTCTTCCTGAGCTTGGAGAACCAGTTGCTCCAAATGAACAGAATCCATTTTTCCATTTGAATCACACTTTACCATGAAGACATTATCTGACCCCAGACCCAAAAATGATGAAAGCTTCTTGATTGAGTAATGAGCATCTTCAGAAGTGAAGAGGACCATTCGTGGTAATCCATGCAGGCCTTTTGTCTGAAACCAAGGAAATTTTTAACAACTTGAAGTGCCACATTGATTTGAGAAAGAAGGTGTCCTTAGTAAGTGTACCCTTTTAAAATAGGATTGATAGGAACATAGGAAGGAGAATTTTTTCTTACAAAAAACTGCCTTTAAGTAAATACCCTCTAATTATTTTCACTGCTAGGGGATGTGTGAAGAAAATTTCTTGAATAAGATGTAGTGAACAATTTACAACATATATTGGTAATTTGATACACACAAAAAATAATTATAAAAAAATGAAAAAAGGAGGATAATATGACTCCTTAGAGTGTAATTCAATATCTATATTCCAGTTTTCACCTTATAGAATATCAATAAACAAAAATCCATGGCCCAAAGATCTTGAAACACAAAGAGTCTGAATTTGTTCATCGTATAGTAATCTTTTCATCAAAAGAACTAAAATTCATCACATTTTCTGTTTTGCAGCCAGACACCCCTAAAGTACGTTCTGCATCAAATGAAGCAGGGGTGCTCTTTGTCCTAATTTTCAGAGATCAGTGAATTTTTCTCTTCTCTTATCTAAAAATGATCTTTTTTTATTGATTTTAAAAAATGCTCATTGTGTCATATTAATAATAAAATAAATAATCAGAATTTTCGTTTTTTATCTACTTTCTTCTTCGACGTGACTCTCCATAACTTTTTATATCCTTGTTAGCCGAGTAATAAGCGATTGGATTAAAACTCTCCTATTTCGAAGCTGCAAAGTCAAGTTTGACTCTTCATGCTTCGTAGCGTTTGCACATTAACTCTTCTCCACGTTAATTCCAATTCAAAAAGTAAAACCTCGCTTTTTTGTTAGGAAGGTTGAAAATGAATTAAAACACAAACAAACAAAAAAACAACAACCTTTAAAAACCTAAGACTGCCCTTTTGGGTAAATTTTAATTTTTGAGGCAAACCTTAACAAGATGACAAATTTTAGGACTAAAATTTTTAAAACAAATTGGTCATTTCATTCACCTTGACGTCTGGCGCGGCGTGGAAGCGCGCGCAGCTGATGGCGTAGCCGTTGGCGATGGAGCCGCCGGGGCAGAAGATGCCGTCGCCGTGGCCGTCGGCGAAGCCCACGATGCGCCGCATCTCGCGCAGCACCGTCTCCTCCATGAGCGTGAACACCGGGGATACCTCGTACGTGTACACGCTCGGGTTCAGCGCGTCGCCCAGCCACTGGCCCACCAGCCCGTACGGGTCCACACTGAAAGCGACAAAGCCCTTCTACAACGACTGTCCAGCTCAAGCGTTTTATCTATTTTACGTCAAGAAACTGTTAAAAACCGTGCGACGTGCTACGGGAAGAAGTGTATTCCGTGCACGTTTTCTTAATTCTTAAACTATAACAAGTTGAATTCTGAATACAGAAAGAAATGCGTTTTTGGCAACTGTTAACAGACAAGTTATCAGGACCGTTTGTTTAGAGATCTTAGCATTTCTGATCCTCTTACAATTAGTCGTTCGCGATTCCACGAAGTTTCCATTTGCAATGCTTGCAATGAAACATTAACAAAAATGTACCCTCTTGAACGGAATGTGTTCAACAACCTTTGCGGCAATGCTGGTTCGTATTAACTACAAAATCCATAAACACATTTTTTCAAAAAATAAACCAATTTTAAATGATTTCGTTATCCTTAATTGTCGAGACTCTGGAATTAAATATTTTTTAGCAACGAGTGTTTTTTATAGAGAAATTTGTATTTTCGCGATTAATGCGAAATTTTTAAGGATTTTCCCACGTATCTATGCTTACAAGAAAAGAGAAAATAACGAGTTTAATGGTACAAATATTGCATCGCGATTAAGTTATTTAATTCTTGGACCATTTTAATTTTTTGTTTACTTGCCGATTCATAACACTTGGTCGTACGTAATCGTCAAATTTCTACGCCCACTTCCTGACTCAGACCGATCGTTCCTTCTGCGATATCTTGGAGCTTTTGATAGTTAGCGGGTGTATTTGTTATGATTGCAGCGTGTAATTTTTAACGACTATGCGTGTGTGGTTTCCTCCTGTGATCGACCATGACCCTGAGGAATTGGGAGCTGCAAGCCAACGCAAGTGTCATTGACTTCCGCACGTGGAAGGTTGGTTGGGGGGGACCTTGTTATGCAGCGCGACCCTGCCACGTGCTGCGCTGTGCACCGGCCTCCGCCTGTCCTCACCACTTGCCTTCCTCATGGTCCTCCTGCACCCCTTCCTGCCCTTCTCTCCTTCCCCCTCCCCCCAGAACGTATCACGGCCGTCCGCCTCCGCTTCCTCTACCCCCCCCCAATCGCAACGATCTTCCCGGCACGGGGTCGCGCTTTTCAGATTCCGCCTCGATACTGCCTAGCAAACGCAAGAACACTTGTATTACATCTCGGACGCTAAGCGACTCTCTCTTTGTAATTGGGAGACACGTTTTCGGACGTACCGGCCTTAACTTCATTGTAATCTACAGTAATGTAATCTCTCTACCCACTGCCGTTAAAAGTCGCAAGATTAAAAATACAATGTGCGATTACCATCAAGACAAATCAACAGGTTTCCACACTACAGTTTTCACATTTATATAGGACTTAACCATTTTTCACATAAAGCAATTTAAATTATATTTATTATTTTCAACATCCGAAAATTTGTAATTTTTATGGGGTTCCTTTACAGATCACGAATGTTTACTATTGACTCAGTTGCTTTTTCCAAGTGTCGCTCATTTTCTTTCGCCGTTTGCGAACATTTCTATACTCCTGTTTATTGAGGGGAGTGAAGACTCCCATCCTTTTCTCCCAACCGGAACCTGGAATAGTGAAATTTCACTGTCGCTCCTTCATTCGCGTAACAAAATAAACTATTCTTGGAAACAGAAAGCGACCTACATTTATGATGAGAAGACTGGCGCTAATTTAACAGTCAATCTTACTATCTCACGTTCTAAATGGTGGGACTTAAAGGTCTTCTCCCCCATAGACGCCGCAATTTTTCAGAAATTATTAAGTGAATGAATAAGAATAAAAGAAATGTTCAATTTGAAAAATTATATTAATGAAGAATTTTGGCATTAAATAAGAAAAAAAAATTAATCTAAATTGAATGGATTTCATTAAAAATCCTGCATCTCTCCTATTGTTTAACTAGCTTAGCATTGCGTCTCCGACGCTTCAAATAGTTTAAACTAAATATATATGTCCATTAATTCGAGAGTATTAATTTAGAGGAAAAGAAAAAATGGCTAGTTTTCCACCAGCAGATAGATGCGCCGAATGAAACTTCGCCTGCTACAAACGGTGGATCGAAAGAGGTATAACCGAGAGCGACTGACAAACTGACTCGGGCAGGTTACCCCATCACTATAAGCCGTGCATGAACATTACTTCATCGTAAGTAAATTTATTATTTTAAGCAAGGCGTCAAAGAAAGTTTTTGAAACGAAGCATCTTAGATTTGTCCGACATGTAACCTGGGGAGAATAACTAAGGAGTATGTATCCTAATGCATGCTCCAGAAGTAGAAACCTGTACATCGTATGTTTTTAGCTTTTTATGTTTCCAGTTTAAAAAATGACATGCTTATTTATTTATCACAGTATCCTTGATGTATCACATCAAAGTAATTTAAGATACATTTTAAAGCATTGATTTTTTTATCAATAATAATTCAACAGCGGCCGTTTGGTAGTTTCCGAGATTACGACTAACAACTTCGCCTCGTTTCTCGCACATGCACAGAAATTGCAGCAAGCACCAGAAACGTCGCAGACTATTCCGTGCCGGGGGGCGTTCGAAAGCGTGGTAAGACAATAAATCATTGCCGTGACCCATCTCGATCGAGCACAATGCCAGCGCGGCGCCGCGCCGACGGTGGTGGTGAGTTGCGGCTTCGCGCGCCGCTGGTCAAGGCTCGTGCCGTTTCCGCAGCTTTTACTTTCGTGGCCAGAAGTGTGTCGCGCCGAGCTCCGCAGACCTCTAAATTACGTTAAGAAATGCGGCGGGTGGTTTCCATTTGTTGCGTCCTTGGACCGCACTCGCAATGACAATCTCTGGAACGAACACCACTTCGGGTGTGGGAATTGTAAATACTCGCGCGTGAATCTAAAGTGGAGTTATTACGGAGAAAGGAAGTTGAACTGCGACACTTGTTCCATATTCGAAATTGCTTGGACATTATGGAAACCGTTAACCGCAACCAGTCCTTCATCGGATTGGTGGCACGTTTCTTTTTTGTTGCTTTCTCCCCTTCTCGTTCGAGTAATTGACGACAAGAAGTTTTTTACGTTCCGGAGCTTGCTAGAGCATTGCAATCTATCATGTAGAAAATTGACATGTAGAACTATAATGAGAACAAATTGCTTGCGAGCCGCGCGAATACGACACTTAAAAATTAATGCTTTGTATTTAATATTTTACCGCTTTTTTTTTTAATTTCTCCGCGTTGTCAGTCATATCGTGCACGGCTCCAGCCAAGAAAAACTTATTCAGGTTGATTTGTGTCGTAATGATGGGCGTGCACTTTATTCCAAGATCGAAGGATGAGATTTCCGGCAGCAGTCTTACCTGGAGAAAAGCTGATTGACGAAGTAAGGGTGGCCCGTCTTGACGCTGTACTTGATGATGTCCTTGATGTACTGAATGAGCTGGTCGTGGTCGACGGGCGCGTCGCGCACCTGCAGGTCGACGAGGGCGCTCATCTGCTCCGGCGACCGCCACTCCAGCACCTTGTTGTCGCGGGCGGTGCCCTGGAAGACCGCCTGCTGCACCAGCACCTCGAGCGCCTCGCGGAAGAAGTCCTGGTGGCGCGCGGGGTCGGGCAGGCTGGCGAACCAGGGCGGGCGGCGCGCGCTGGCCGCCCGCACCGACGCCGACGGCGTCGCTTGCGGGGGTGGCACGGCCGCCGCCGCCGCTGCGGTCGCTCCGTCGCCGCCGTCCGCCGCCGCTGCGTCCAGCTTCCCGTTGAGCCCGCCCAACCCTTCCAGGGGCGACGGGGGCAGCGTGGTAGTCTCCGCGGCGGTCGGCATCTCGGCGGGGCGAGTTGGCGGTGGTGCTGGCTGGCGGGGCGTGGAGCGTTAGAGGGCCTACCCTCGACTGAAAAGGTCAGTGCTCACCTCTACGTTTATATACGAGCGCGCGCCGAGTCTAGGACTTTCCCCTCCTCGGCGGACGCTGGCGGCGGCGGCGGTGGCGGGGCCTGCTGCTGCCCTCCTCGTGCCGTGACGTCACGACTGCGTCAAACCTTGACGGACGCTTCGCGGCACCACCGCAATCCTTTCGGTTTGCGGTGGGTTTCCTGAACGGGACCGTTGGGGTCCCTTCCTGCTTCGCCTGGCACTCCACGATGCGGCGCGTGGCAAATTTTCCGTAGTGGTGCGCATTTCCGGATTTTGGATGTGATTGTCACGGCGCGGCCTGGCGACGCGTGCGGTACACGTGATAATGACGTCGCGAACCGGCAAAACTTCACACACGCCCTTTGACGGCGCGCTGGCCACACTAGGTGCGAGTGAAGACCATGGACTTCCGATGATAAAGACCGCTGACTGTTTGCCGGTTTTCCGAATAAGCTGTTCTTACGCACAAGGAATCATTGCCTCGCGGTTGATTTGAAGTCGACGAAGTCATAGTGGTCATTTAACCCAGAGATTGTGTAAATATGTGATAAATATGAGAAAAGTTGAAATTAAATTTTGACTAAGTACTCTTGACTTTGACTAAATACTTTTTACTCAAGCGAGTTAGGCTCATTCCTGCAGTCGCCACATTCATTAAATGAAACAAAAAGTGTAATAAGTAAAGGATATATTAAGCTCATTTTGTAATAATAATAATAATAATAATAATAATAATAATAGTAATGAATTGTTTATAATTTAAACATTTGTTTACATTTTCATCAACTTACCATTTTATAAGAAATTAGTGTAATTCTTTCATTATTTTAAAGGTTCTCCGGAAGAACTAATTTTTATAGTTGTTTTCACTGAAATAGTGCACATTTGGAACATATCCATCTGATCAAACGTGTTAGGAAGTATTTATATTCTTTCGAAATTCATTTGAACAAGACTTCTAAGATTAATTAAAAATCAGAGAACGTATGTTATTTTTCAAATGAATGGAGGTATGTTGAAAAGGACATTGACCCATTGAAGATTCACCTTCGCAGTAAAATCTCTTTTTCACGCTGAGGAAGATATCATAATCCCTCTCCCCTTATGGAAAATAGAATTATTTTAAATAAGCAAAATGCTCTCTTCTTGATTAGTTCTGGATATTGTGCAACGTAAGAATTACATTGAGAATGAGTCTGAATTCTCTACTGCGAAGCGTAACTCATTTAAATAGGAGCTCTCGCTTTCAGTTTCAATCGATTTCAACTTCGCTCAGCCCGATCGCCTCATGTAGTTTAACTTTTCGTTCGCCGGCTTTTGCACGCTACGTCTTTTTCCAATAGGTGCATCGTGACTAAACATCCGTTGAAGGTGACCCCCCGAAAAAACGTCCGAAAGCGCACTTTTGTGGTTCGCGAGGAAATCCCCGTTGAAAGAGTCTGCAGCCGGTGCTCCTACTGCTTCAATGGAGCGCAACAACGCGGACTTGTCACCCCGCCCCGCCCTCCGCTCCATCCCGTCCCCCGCTCCGTCCCACCCCCCGCTCTGTCCCGCCCCGCCCCGCTTCGCTCCGCCCCGCCCC
>BLKR01015641.1:0-59055 GCA_011170035.1 Teleogryllus occipitalis
TACGTTTGTGAATTCATTGTTAATTCCGTATGTTATGTTTTCCTTATTGAAAAGACTTTCCTTCCTCTGAATGACGACCATGTGGGATAAGCCCTAGCTTGTATCATCCGGCATGCGCGCGCCCCCGAAGCGATGGTCGCATGAAAACGCGTTTACGCGCTTCAAATGTCAGTTAGGCATTTAGCGGTCCCACGCTGCCCTTTTTCCGATGCGAAAGTTTAGCGGTGGCTCTTGTTAGGCCGCGACTGGCTCCACAAGTACGTAATGTTGTGGACTTCGCAATCTCTGGCCCATGAACAGGGGGTTTAAGATTCGAATCGTCCTTCATCTTCTTCAACTTCGAGCGAGAGTAAAAGAATGAAAGATAAATAATGGCGACAGGGAGACTACATCCTGTTCTTTAATGGGTTTCGCTGCTGGCTGTTCTTTTGCGCATCTTATTTTCACTCATTTCCCTAAAATTCTGGTATACATTGGAATTCTATTGGCTGTAGGTGGGTAAGAGATAAAAATCTTCACAGTTTTGTCTTTTTTTTTCATAGGATGGTTGTGTCTGACCATACTTCTGCAATCTGAACTTGAACAATGAATCTGAACTTATACAATCTGAAAGTTCTGAACTATATATATCTTCTTGAGGTTATGAAGACCTCCCTAAACTTAGTAAAAATGCACGCACTTGGATTTTGGTGAATAATTTAATGAGCTAATTTGGATATCTAATTTATCCGTTAACTATTGTTTACTTGATTTTATGACCAATGATATCGATTAACCTGTTTTTAAAAAGAATCAGCGACTCTGCATTCTTAGCTTAGTCTCGCGCTTTGCAGGCCTACACTGATTCTCGAAATTGATCTCACATACTATGTCTTAGTAGAAATAAAGCAATATTGCAGCTCACTACGTCGATTATTAATTTTAAACATCATACTATGTTTGGAATTCTTTCTGATTTCATTATATCACGTCCTTGACTCAGGCTCAACTAAATAAACAAAATTATTTACAAAATTATCAAAATTCTGAAAATGGCCTCTGCTGATAATTTGTTTGTTTTTTGGTTTCAAATAAGTAAAGATTATGATATATTGACGTCAGTGCGTATTTTAAAACATGATGTCATGTTCAAAACAAATCATTAATGTAGTAAACTGTAATGATATTCAATTTCTGATAAGATAGCATGCGTACTGTGAATTTCCTAGTCACTGGAGATGAAAACCTTGTGTAATTCTAAAATCCGAAGATATAAGGCTCATTCGACGCACACACAAGAGGGGAAGAAATTAGGGTTGCGCGGTGCCTCCAGTGTCAGAGCTCATTCAGCTGTTCTTGCAACGAGGGCGCTCACACCGCCTGCGTAGCCGCCCCCGCCGCCGCCGCCGCCGCCCGCGCGGCGACCAAGGCCGCTGAGCGTCGGCGCATCCGCCTTGTCGCAAGCGGCAGCCGGAAAGACGCGACGGTCGACCCTGGCCTTCCTCAGCCTTAGCGGCTACACAGTGGCTGGGGTGGCAGGATGGTAGTTCTGCGGTCGGAAATTGCGTTTGAACGCACGGATACAATCAAAATATTCCTGCCTCCAGCCTGAGGTCATGCTATTCTCGAATTTTAAGGTTCCTACCTCATTTCTAATAATGTCGTAGTATCTATATGAAGCACAATTTCTCAGGCAGGAAAAGTGTAGCATTCAGTCTTAAAATTCATGATAGGATTAATTTCGGGTACCGTTTAACATGGGAGAAACGCAATTTTTCAACACAATACTCTGGACCATGAAGGAGAAGCACCTTTAGAATATTCTGATACTAGAAACAAAAATAATGATAATGGGCATATTACATCATTTTGGAAATAAGCTTTCAATTGTGTTTTAACACAGACACCATTTATATTTGAATATCTCTACATACATTAGACTAAAGTCAGGCTAATCTCGAATTTTAGGAACACCATCGTATACCCATTAATTCCGAAGATCTCTTCTAGTCTGTGTTCCGTGTTATTGTGAAATATTCATGTCATCGGGTTTCCGCAAGGTCGAATTTGTCACTACATTAATGGTAAAAACCTTGTAGAAATATAATTTACGATAATAAGCTATTCACATGGGTTCATAACTATAATTACCTTCTGGAATAAAATTATCATTTGAATATTGGCCCAGGCCGACTGAGATGCTGGATTAAGGCTAAAATTGAAATGAAAGTTCTACACCAACGGGCGATTATATGATCAACATTTGTAAAATTAATTTTATTATGAAAACAACAAAAATTTTGATTTATTTACCAACAATTAACTATTCTAAAATTCAAATGTCAATTACCCAGTAAATATAAAATGTTCAAAGTTCAAGAGAAGTTATAAATTTTACACAGTTATAAATTTGGTAGTTCGTATTACGATTACACGTAAATGTCTAGAGCATGCGTGAAAGGTTACAGCGAGGTCGAATATTTGTGATTCCATTTCCTCAAGAATTTTTCAACCTTTGGAAGTAGTGTAGTAATTGGTTTAAACGTCCAAACCGCCACGATCCCTATTTTTAGGATCCCGAAAATATTATATTCATGAAGACATATGGTAGAACCATTAGCTTTTAAAAGCATTTGCCTTTAGGCAGCCGAAATGATTTATTTCCTCCTTGTATTTACCGCGTGTTCGTGTTGTAAAAGTAAAAAATCAATGCTCTATGCGCACGCTAAATATTATAATCAGTACCTTGTACAAAAAGTTGGACCATTTGTTAACTTTACTTTCTCCTCTGCGATTGATGCTGCAATCTATTCGCGGACTACCGGACAGTGCACTGCAATTATATGAATTAGTACGCAACACAAAAAGGTTTCCAATTGCATGGCAATTATGATTAATATGTTCTGAAGACGTTCAAGTGCGTAATTGTCTAGAAGGTAGTGAATACACAAAACATTCAGATAATGAACGGTTTTCAACGTTTCAAGACAGCTTGCAGTTATGAATCAAACTCTAATGTTTAATGCACACGCAAATGAAGTGAATGGTACGCAACTAAATGCGCTCAAATAAAGAAGATGTAAAGAAAAATATTAAATGGGATAAATAAAGTACAATTGATGCTGAGTTTTTATTCCAGTAACGTTGAATACATGATACTCTTTTGTCACTTGATGTATGTAAATTTTGTAAAATCGGTGAAATTAGGAAATGTGAAATAAATCAAATATATTATGATGTGTTAGTGCGCGCAACGTTGGGGACTTACAAATTTAAAGCTGTTCTGGTATTTTTTAAAGAAAAGTCTGTAGGATACACTATTGAATTCCCTAACTCTGCCACAATCCTCGTAGTTTACGAGAATCCTTGAGAATACCATCGACTAATTTAGTCTTTACGCCCAACCTTTCACTTCGATTATGTAAGCAGCGCGGTAACCATATGTGCCTCATTAGCATAAGCTGTTGCTCGCACATGCCTACCAGCTTAAATTTAAACTAACTGCACTATACTATCGGAATGGAGTTTTGCACCTTCAAAGTAAATGCGCATATTTTTATTGATCCTCAATCACCAAATGGTGTAAACGTACGAACCTGATGACTTCAAATTTGAATTTTCAAGAAACCAATTTCCAGAAAATTACTTCACTGAATTACCGTACTTCACTCATTATCACTTGTCAAGCAATTCTAGCTTCTGTACTTCACTCGTTTTGGAATAGTAAATCAATATTAAGAACATAATTATGAATTGAAAATCAATTGCAATTATCTTATTATTGAAATACAGGAGACTAAGAAGTAAAGGATATTAATTTGTATGAAAACTATACTATATATGTACCTTATGATGGGCTTATGAATATATCTACTGATGAGTTTTAACGCAAGCGCTGTCCTCCTATTGGCATGGTATCTTTTATTACAGAACTTGGTTCGTGTTTCCATTGCATTCAAGGCTTCTTTTGTTTAGTTTTCCATGAAGTTCCATTTAGTTTTCATGAATCATCTTTTCAAGTAACTCGGTATAAATAGCTGTTATCTTTTACTGTTATCATCATGACTAGTTTCCATATCATTGTTACACCTGGACGTTTTCACTCAAGAGTTGCTATGGGGAGAAACAGCAACAAGAGTGATACCTAACGTCTCGTGCACTTTCCAAACAACGTCGAGTTCCGGCGAGACCGGTCCCCGAACGTCGCTGTGTTTCTCGCAGTCTCTCCCCTCCGAAAACAGCTCTGACGAGGGCTTTTCTTTCCTGTGCCTGCGCACTCCAAGGTCCGCGAAGCATATTCGTTGCGAAGAGAGGCGGGGCGGAGCGGGGCGGGGCGGGGCGGGGCAGGGCAGGACAGGGCAGGACAGGGCGGGTTGGGGCGGGGCGGAGCACGCCGTTTACAACGCGCGTTAAGGGCCATTCACAATGAAAACGTTAACGTAGACGTGACGTGTGGGACATACATAAACATGTACTTTCAACATAAACGAGGACGTGTAATTTACAATGACCGTAAATGTACACGTAAACACAACCACTCATCAATTTCGACAAAGACATTTTGTATAAAATCGAACGACTTTAAGAAAAATTGTCGCAATGGTGCTGGGATGATAATTATTGTGTATCTCATGAACAGGAAGAATGATTCTGTTGAGCGTTGTAAGTAATGATAATGATGAATTCATGCTCTTTCATAGTGCATTAGTTTCTAACGAAAACACTAGAAGTTCTTTGGCTCTTGCCGTAACACACGATATTGTGGTGTTCTCAGATCATGTTCAGCGTGTAGGCTTGGAGCTTGCGAACGTTCACGGTTACCTCTTACGTTTACTTTTACTATTCTGAATAGTTCCATCAAATAACATTTCTGCAACCCTTTGCGTTTACGTTAAAGTTCTTCTTTGCAAATGAGTCAAGTGCCCATAAAGTCGGAGTTGGAAGGCGTTTAGCGCCGTTACCAACGCCGCGTTGGGGCGGGCAGAAGCGTCACCTTGGGGTGCGCGGTGGGAGACTTCGACGCAGGAGTAAGCGGTGAGCTCCGCGCAGTCACGGATCCAGGGGGTGGGTATGTAGTCGTTTCTTCATTTTTCTAACAGCTACTGTTTTGCTCCTTTCTTCTATTTATCTCTTCTGTATTAAAGCTGATTCCATGTTTTAATGCGTCAGCTGAGGTGCTCTGTCTGCTTACTATTACCACACAAATTTTATCAATGTTTATGTTCATGATTTATGATTCATAAAATCGTACATTAAATATCTTGAAAATCATCATGCGAAACAGTTCAGCCAACATTGCATTCTTCCTCTCCTAGTGCTACATTCTCAGTGGCCGTGTAAGGAAATTATTAATATTCCTCAATATTATGAAGTGATGAATTGTAATTGAGACGCATATACAGACTTCATGGCTGTTTACCTTTGGGTTCCGTGACGCAATGACAAAGTGGAAACATTACGTCTTCCGCGTGGTTTGAACACAATCATTCTAACCGAGAGCAACGGCCACCGCATCCTACTGTACGATGCCGATAGTCAAAAATCGATTCTTCAGTTTAATCTGCTTTATTGTGCAGTATGATTGTGATTATACGTTATCATCTCCAAAGGCTTTAATTTACATCTCAGGATTGATTTCTTTGATTTCTTCTTTCGCAGATTCACTGCTTTGACGAATATGTCTAATGTTGATAAAAGACTGTGATGGTCTAATATGTGAGATTACTCACTACAATATCAAATACAAACGTTAGTTATAGACTTATAGAAATGTACCATGCAATGCCAAAGTGGTGCGTTGGTTTAATTTGCGTAAAGTTATTTGAGGATTGCGGTTACACGAATAAGATGTAGCAACGAACGCTGCTCATCTATTGGAGGATACATTAAGATCACTAATGAAGCAATTCTTTATTTTATTTCCGATTCTGCTGTAGCCCAGTATGGTCCCTGAGCAACATCAGACTGCTTAGGGAACTGCTGGAGCCAATCTTCTTATTTATTTATATGCTGTTAAAAACTGTACGTGACTTATGGGAAGATGAGCAGTCTGTGCTCATTATTACTTCATGGGGGACGGGCAGTGTGAGAACAGAGATCACCTCGCATGGTCTGTTAACCCGTGGTCTGAGCTGTTGCCCTGGCAACCGCCTACACCACACAACATTACACATATTGAATTATTATTTGATTTTTAGGTAGAGAGATTAGTATAGTTGATAGTGCTAAACAAATTAATTGTTTCATATGAATATTAACATTAAATCAGACTTAGACGTACTATTGAATTTCTTTTCCCGAGAATTTGAGACAATAACAAAATGAACGGGGTAATTTGCAACTTTGAATTATGATTTAGATCTATGTAGCTATTTAATCATTATGTTATAAACGTATTATATTATTGTTATTATGATTATTATTATTATTATTGCTGTATTAATGAACCGCCACTGTATTAAACTCAAGTGCAATTGAAATAAATTTAACGTAAAAAAGGTCTGCGGCTTGAGTTGATTCGCGACCGCGGGTGCCGGCGCGTGGCGCAGAGCATGTAGGCAGGCACCGTCGCCGTCGCCATCGCCATCGCCGCAGTCGCCGCCTCTGCTGAGTGTGAGCCCGCGGCCGACTTTCCCCGTGGCGTTACGTCACAGCACCGCACGCGCCCCGCCGCCGCCGCCGCCGCCGCCGCCGCCGCCGCCGCCGCCGCCGCCGCCGCCGCCATCGCTGCCGCTGCCGCTGCTGCTGCCGCCCGCGCGCGCAATGGACAACGGCGACGAATAAAACGCCGCTGCCTACGAGTCCTACCGGTTGAGATCGCTCACGTGCAACAGCAATTTCTGTTCCTTACAGAACAATTTAATGGCATCTGCGAAAGGCTGAGGAATTCCTACAATACCTACCTTATTATGACCTTTACGAATCTGAATATAACCCAAAACTTTACGTTCCAACAAGATCAAAAAAGCTACACCAATTAAAACAAAAATAACCAAAACAACATAACTGATCAAACCCATTATATCATTAAACAATACTATTTGTAATACCGTAACATTCATGAATTCTAAATTCATAGCACTTAATTCTGCCAAAATAGTAATTAATATCATTCTCAATCAGAAATCATTTAATGTATTTGATCGTTTCGTACTAAAATACATATAAATAAATAGAGATAGAAACCAACCCGGCTCACACCGGTCTGAACTCAGATCATGTAAGAATTTAATGGTCGAACAGACCAATAACTTAAGCTTCCGTACCTGCAGTGACTCGGGTTGGCGGATTTTCCCCGATAGCGATAGCTATGTCGAGTTCAGCGGCGGGCTGGTGGAGAATTCTAGCTGCCGGCTGCTCCGCTCGGTAGTTTTTCGGGTGGTTCTCCGATTAATACTAGGCGAATGCTGGGCCAGTAACCTATCAAACGGGCCACGGTCCGCACAGGATCTTGGCTTTCACATCCTTGCCGTACTATTTCCCCTTACACACATACATACTTACGTCCACTACAATACCACACGTCATGAGAGACCAGTCTGAAGCTTCGAACGTGTGCCAAATGATGCGCTGAGGGAGATACCTAGAGGAATGAATGTGAATGAGTTTAACTTTGAGTCTGGCTTTATAGGGGTACCGTGAATGGCGTGTTAACCATTAAGATCCAGAGTTTGAATCCGACCGCGAAGAAAAAAAAAGTTAGTTGAAAAGCAATTTTTAAAACCAAGTATTATTTTATTGCATAGTCGGGGCAAATAATGCGAGAATGTATGTGTTGTTAAAGCTGTTGAAGTACCTCTAGTTAATATTCATAGTGTGCTTCTGCAATTTATGAAAGGTGTATTGCTCTATAATTGAAACTGAACTTAATACGATTCGTTATTAAGCTAGTTTAGTTTCATAAATCTAGGAGCCATCCTCTGACGCATGAGCATAATTTCAATTGCACCTTTCGCCCTGCTTCGTGCAGCTCATTTTTAAATTCGCGAGAAGAGCCACAACCGCGGCCCGCCACGCGGTGGGTGGTGTGCTAATCGGAGCGAGTGGTTCCTCACGGAATTTTTCTTGGTTTTGCGTTCCGGGCTTGACGATCAGAGTGGAACAACAGCTCCATTAAAAATCCTCGTAAATTCCAGAGTTTTCCATTTTGGCGTCACTGCAAGAGAGTCGTAAATTCTTTTAGTAATATTCCATTCAAAACAACATTCTACATTGAAAAACATCGTCCGCGAAGTATTGTCCGTGCATTCTGTGGATAGGTGAGGTATTAATTGAATGTCGTGCCTGAAAGTATGACGATAAATAGATTGATTTTGAAGTCGGGAACCCATGAACCCATGCTTGATATCGTGGAAGAAATACATCCAGAAATTGTTATGATATAAAAAGCTGTATCTGTACGGGCATGGAAATTGTTCTGTATCTCCTAGCATAGCAATGCTTGATTGTCGTAGATGTACCGTAATTTATGAGGAAAACAGCAGTATAAGGGATCCACGAATTAAATAAATTTTCGAAGAATTTTGGATAGTACATTATTGACGACGCTCTTTTTAAATTAGCAATACCTATTCTCTGGAGTGTTTAGTAATATATTGCACTACGTACTACGTTACAGTGGAATATTAGTTGCTGAACACGAAATTGTTTCACTTAAAATAGTTTAGATATGAAGTAATTAGAGCTATGTATTTATTAGTTCATTAGATGCTGCTGCTTATTCATTTTATGTGGACAACTACAGGGCAGGGATTTTGCTACTAATACCGTATAATAATCTCTGAGCACGTAACCCGGTAACATCTCCACAGAGAGCCGAAGACTGTTTGTGGGAACGGAGCCTCTAGACGGTTGGGCAAGTCACGCCGACTCGACGCTCAAAAAGTGGTTCCCACCCTTTTTGCCCGATATTCCCCATGCTCCGGCAAATATCAGGCAAGAAGCGACCCAGGAACTGAAAGGAGGGGGTGGAGGGGCGTTGAGCTGGGCGGGAATCAAGAGGGAGCGGAGCATCGTTGATGGGGCGGGGCGGAGGTGTGTGCAAAGGAGTGAGGCTGGGCAGCGGGAAGGGAAGCGGGGGATGAGCGATGGGATGGCTGTTGCTATGCAGGGCGAAGCGTGACGAGACAGGCGCGTCCGACGCGGGGAGAGGCGGGGTGGCGCAGGGAGAGGCGGGGTGAGCCAGGGCGAGGCAGGGCGAGGCAGGGAGAGGCGGGGCGAGGCGAGGCGTGGCGAGGCGTGGCGAGGCGTGGCGAGGCGTGGCGAGGCGTGGCGAGGCGTGGCGAGGCGGGGCGAGACGGGTCGGGGAGAGGCGGGGCGAGGCGTGGCGAGGCGGGGCGTGGCGTGGCGGGGCGGGGCGGGGCGAGGCGGGGCGAGGCGGTGAAAGGCGGGGAGGTAAACAGCGGACGGAGGGTAACGGAAGGAGGAGGAGCGGCTGTCAGAAGAACAGGGGTTTGTGGGAGCGATGCCGAGGAGATGGCTTGGGGGAGAGGGGCGGGTGTGGCGAGGGACAGGTTGATTCACTGATCATTTTATGTTTCCAGAATTATTATATGTCATTTCTCCTGTTAGTTCATGGCCATGCATTATTGCATACCATTCCGAGCCTCCCTCGTAGGAAAGAGAGATCCGGCTGTCCAACAGATCCACTGGCAATGTTTCTCTTCCCCAGGTATCTCTGCCCGCGCGGTGCTGCCTATCGCCCCGACATGTATGGTAGTTTAGTACATGATTGTATGTATGTTGTAAGGCGAGAGAAGGGGACATGAAGAAGGGAGGAAAGATCGGGCGCAGTCCATGGACGTTTGTTGACGTACATTTCTGGCATTCGCGTGACATTGATCGGAGAAACCACGGACAACTTACGATCAGACAAGAAGGCCAATGGAATTCTCGTCCAGACAGCGGCTGAATTGGGCCCAGCTAGTCAGGATTCGAACCCTAACCTGTCTGGTCTCAACTGGTATGGGGCATGTGTGGGGGAGCGGACGTGGTGGCGTCGCGCGCAGTGATGGGATGGGTGGGGGTGGTGGCGGGGGGCGGCGGGGACGGGGGAACAGGGGAACGGGAGAAAGGCGTGCGGTACCGCCGCGGTGGCCGCAACCAGAGCGTGTCCTGGCGCTTGGCTCCGCGTGTGCGAGCTCCTCCCCTCCCCTCTCCCCCTCTCCACCCGTCGACGGCGGCACAGCACGGCGCCGCGCTGCACGCATGCAGAGGAGAGCCCGCGACACACGGCCGCCTTGCGAAACGGAAAGCATTGTGAGGCTGACGACGCCCCTCCCCGCTACCTGCTCCCCACTCCTTGCTCCCCGCTCCCCTCTCCCTTCTCCCCGCACCCTGCTCCCCGCACCCTGCTCCCCGCTACCTGTTCCCCGCTCCTTGCTCCCCGCTCCCCTCTCCCTGCTCCCCGCACCCTGCTCCCCGCACCCTGTTCCCCGCTCCCTGCTCCCCGCTTCCTGCTCCCCGCTTCCTGCTCCCTGCTCCCCGTTCCCTGCTCTCCGTTCCCTACTCCCCGTTCCCTGCTCACCGCTCACTACTCCCCGCTCCCTGCTCGCTGCTCTCTGTTCACCGCTTCCTGCTCCCCAATCCCTGCTCCCCGATCCCTGCTCACCGCTCCCTGCTCCCTGCTCACCGCTCCCTGCTCCCTGCTCCCCTTTCCCTGTTCCCCGCTCCCTCTCCCCACTCCATGCTCCACGCTCCATGCTCCCCACTCCATGTTCCTCGCTCCCTGCTCACCGCTCCCTGCTCACCGCTCCCTGCTCACCGCTCCCTGCTCACCGCTCCCTGCTCACCGCTCCCTGTTCACCGATCCCTGCTCCCCGAACCCTACTGTCCGCTCCCTGCTTACCGCTCTCTGTTTACTGCTGCCCGCTCCCTGTCCTCCGCTTCCTGCTCCCCGCTCCCTGCTCCCCGATCACTGCTCACCGCTTGCTGCTCACCGTTCGCTACTCACTGCTCCCTGTTCTCCGCTCCCCTCTCCTCTGCACCAAGATGAGCCGTCTCCCGCCAGCAAGGAGCCCAGTGGCGCAGCTGGGAAAGGCATGCGAGTGCACGCGTTGGAACCGATGACAAAGACGGCTCAGGGAATGTTACAACTGGGAGGGGAGAAGAAGGTAATACAGTCTCATAGACAATGAGCATACCAAATATTTCAGAATTATCTCTACATCTTTATGTGAGTTATTCGAGAGATCCGTTTCCGGGGTTCTTATCGTCCGGGTTTCTGGAATTAGGAAACGTAACAAGGTTTAGATTCTCTTATTTGTGATTGACGTATTGACCTACATGTTTTGATCACAATAAATGAAAAGGAATCTGAACTAAAAATTGGAAATAGACAAGTCAATAGTTAAATAATGTCTGTGCAAATAGTAGAAAAATACTAGAAGTAAAAAACTTGTGAATCATAATTTTTTCTGCCATAGACTTCTCTCTGCATTTTGACGTCTGAAGTAAAAAGTAGGATCAGAATAAGTTGTGTGATTCTATCTTGTTTAAGAAATAAAAAATGGAATGCGGAGCTACAACAGACAATTGATTTAATTATTTGTATAGCTATTCATGGACTCTTATTTGCTTAGAAATGATATGTGTGTTAATGTTATAATTTCTAAGCACTCGCAATGTTCCGGAAGTTTAGGGAGATTTTCGAGAGCGCGCAAAACCTTAGTTATGAACATAATGAGTGTAAGAAGTAAGACACTTTCTAAAGCAATTTAGTGTTTTACTTACTAAAACCCCTTAGGTGCTTCACCACGCTTCTGTTCTGCTGGGTTGGAATTGATGAGAACCTACTTCCAAATGAAATATATGTCTTAGGTATTATTCTTATAATATATATAATATAATATCTATTATATATATATCATATATAATTTATTATATATAATATAATTATATATAATATATAATTTGTTATATATAATATATATTATATATTTATATTTTATATATTATATTATATTTCTTACAAAATTCTCCATCAAAAAAGGCTGTGAGTTCTCAAAAATGACCGATATAATGTCTGATGTCAACTGTTAAAAGTCTTTGGTAGAACGATCTTCGTATTTAATGTTACCCTAAAAATAAGGGAATCTTTTTAGATGAAAAATAATGAGAAATAAGAAAGCTAAACTCATTCTTCAAATTGAAGTGAAGCAGCGTGTAACGGCAATGAGTGCTGTCATAACTAATTCATCGAAGAAACAAACCAACGCAAAACAGTAGGAAGTGTGATGAACAGGATATAACTTCCTGGGAATATGCCGATAGTAGTACAGTGTACTGCTACGTTCTGTGCGAAATCATTTTCAATACCGATGCATTTTTAATAAAAAAAAGAGCAAAATGCTTTCTTTTCAGGAAACATTAAATAGTGATATGCTTGTATATGCAAGCGGCTAATATTTACTTAAAGCTATCGGAAACCTCTACTTTATGTGTTAATGGTGGCCATGACCATATAAAAGTAATAATTGTTATTTTTTTCTTTTTCATGTTGGTAATGTCTAGAAATCAGATGTTTAGGGAAATTTATTTCCCTATTTTATTCTAGCGAACTTATTTAAAGGCTGATAATATATGTGCACAATTCATGACAAATGATGACATGACGTAGTTTTATAATGCTTATTTTTGCTTCTTTTTTAGCATAAATGCATTTTTTGCATTAATATTTTTTTTAGAATTATTAGACTTTTTGTCTTATATATTCTTTATATATTCAATTCCAAATTTCATAAAATCGGCCATGGTCCAACCTTGAATATTCTTCACGAAACCTTCAGTTCACGTCTTTGTATTTTAAAATACAAGAGAATTCCTGTAAGTATACCAACAGATTTTTCTCCATTTGCCTATTTCATATACACCAGCCATTTTGTCTCCGAATCGTCGCAAATTTGAATTTGGGCTTGTGTTGTGTATTTATGTTTACAAAACATTACAGATAAAAGTTAAAGAGAATTGTTCATTTTATGGTGTATGCAAGTTACCTATTGTCATAAAACTGCACACACCATGAAATGAAAAATTCTTTTTTCTCCTTATTCTTGACATTTTCAATGCTTTCTTAGTCCCATAAAAGACGATTTTTTAGCGCCTAAACATCCTTTGTCTAGTAATATCCTTCCGTGTTGGTAATTTAAAAGAATAAAAAAGAACGCGAATCGAATGCGTATTCACGTAGTGTCACAAATACCTTCCCGCGTTTTTCCTGCGCGTTGCATCACATTCTCCGTCTGGAGCAACTTACGAGCAGGCTGCAGGTGGCTTTCCTTAAATCCAACGAACACGTGTCGATGGCAAGGCCTTCGTGAGAGAGAGAGACAGGGCCTGGGCGCAGTCGGCGGCTAAGGGTCAGCGCGGCCTTGTCGTCGGCCGGTTGTGCTCTAGTGTTTGTTATGTTGGTCTTGCGAGCTTTTTTGTTTGCGCCGCGAGGTGACGCATCGATTTACGTGCGAGAATGCGTGGCCTTCGGGATATCTTGCGCCAACCGTTCGTTCTCTCGCACTTGCTTCGGCAGATCTCGGATAAGGTCCCCGAAGGCACTTTATTGACATCAGGGAGAAGAGCGTATATGCCCGGAGCATGTAGAATATCGGAGATTACTTTGGCTGCTTGATTACTTGCCTCTAAATCGTTTCCCGTGATCTATGCCGAAGTAATAATGCCTATAAAGATATGTGAAAGTAACATATTATACAAAATCACTATAATAAGATTTATGGGCAATTTAAAAAAAGGGGGATTTTAAAAGAAGGAATACGAATTCCGTAGTCGAAGAATAGTACAAGTAACATGAACCTCAAATAATTGTTATCCGTGCTCAGAAATTTGACATATTAAGTCATGTGTCAGATAGGAGATTTCTTGGCTATCACAAATCATCATCAATCTGGCCTTCCGGTTGATGAATTAGACAATCAAATCAGACGCATCTATAAATATCTATAGAAAAGACCAACAGTTCGGGAAGAATACATCAGAATACTATGGTGTACCTCTGTTCATTGAAATTATGACAAACATACGCATACGTTTTTAGACTTAATTTGAAGTTTATTAGACCATTGCCCATGTTCAATAAATGACAACAGAATAAACGAACCAATTCCATGCAAAGACAAATTTAATTGGAGGACTGGAGGAATAGAAATAGCTTGTTTGTACCGTTCGAATGAAAAATGCCTAGAAACTAGGCCATGACTAGCACTATTACGATTTATCTCTGCAATCTTCAACACTTGCTAATTGTAACAGATATGCATACAGTCTTCACTTGGGCTCATACCGTTGCTCAAGAAAATGAGCCTGAAAGTGCAACTGAGCATTGTGGATTGCTAGGCGTGTAAAGAAGAGCATGCGTTTGCACTGAGGTGGATTTCCACAAAAGACAAATGTTTTGTAACACATTTGATAATTCTTCTGGAATGCACTACCATTTGTCCTTCACCACTTTAGTTGTAGCTTTCATCTGAGTCGTGGCGTGCGCCCTTTTGTCCATTATTCCGTTTCTACACGCAAAAATTGTTGCTCTCAAACGTGACGAGTGCATTGCATCACATTGGAAGGAACAAATTATTTTAACGTTAGATCTTCATCGACGTCAGCTCATTAACTATTGGTTTGAAATTCAAAAATGATATATTGAATCTTAAAAGTACTATTTTTTCAGATCTTAAAGGTCAGAATTTTTTTCTTTCGTTAATTTTCTGAAACTGGTAGTGTGCTTTGAAGAAAATGGAAAATATGTACGATATAGTAGAAACGGCTATGTCAGTGTTGCTCTATGAAATCCGAAACAGATATGTTCATAGTGAAAAATGTAAGATTCATTTGGGCATTCCGTTTAAGGGTGTTACTTTACATTAAATGAAATGCATAGAGCGTTTCCCTACACTAGTACACAAAATACAGTAGGAACGGAGGGGAGGCGTATTAGTTTGTTAACTCCTTCACATCTCTGAATTTCTCCTTTTTGTGCTCAAAACGCCTTAGTAGACATGGGGAAGTTTTTTTCCCAACTGGAACCGAGCTACGGCCCCTTTGCTTTGCTTGGAGTTGTCCGATCAGTATACTGAAAGATATATAGAACTTTTTTAAATTGGAGCAAAAAAATCGGAGCTCCTTCTTCAACCGACGACTTCAATTGCGGAAAAAAATGAATAATACAATATGAATTACTTCAGTTTAGACAGTGGCATGGTGAAGAAATGACGAATTGAAATGCTTATTTCGAAAGTGACTTATCTCCTTTTCCATTTCGTTGGTTAGTTCTTAGTGATTCCCGGCGCGTCAACTGCTAAGGTCATTAGACTCCTAAGTATAGTGCATGTATTTTCCTCGAGTGGTAACGGTGAACTTCCCCCGCTGGATAGCGAGATCCGGCGCCGACCTAACGTCGGCTAGTGAAAGTATCCTCAACTAGGTGTCTTTTCCACCAACCAAGACAAGCTTGAAGCTCCCGACCGGTCTCCTATGATGTCTGGTAGTGTAGTGAATGTTAGTGTAAGTGTATGTAAGAGGTAAGAATAAGACAAGGAGGAGAAAGGTAAGATCGCATACGGTCAATGACTCGTTGATGGTACTCCTCCGGCATTCGCCTGGTGTTGATCGCAGAAACCATGGAAAACTACAGGTTAGAGCAGCCGGCCACTAGAATTCTTCTCCCGATAGCGACTGAATTCAACCTACCTGACAAGCTAATGTCGAAAATCTGGCCACTGTGAAGACTCGAACCTATAACCTCTCGTTCAGAGGCACTGCAAACCCTTTCCATTTTTTTCTTGTTTTACCTGTCAATACATTCTTAAGGAGCTGTTCAATCATTGTCCCAAATATTACTTTCAAAAATCGAGTTCTATGTTAAACGGTATCCGAAAACCCTTTAATCTTATCTTGAACTATAAGGCTGACAGTGAATAGTTTCCTTTTCTGAAAAATTGTGTTTCATGGAGGTATGTCTTTGGAAATAAGGTCTTCAATTACGTTTTTTTCGACCCAGCCGAAGACACTGCGCACGTGAGAACAGGGCCGCCTATAGATTTCACGGACGCCACAATTGAATGAAGAAGAAAAATATTGAGCGAGTTTTTTCATGGCCGTAAGCTCAAAGACAGCATTATCGCTCTCTCTCTCTACAGCGACTCTGACCGAGAATCCCCTGAGTTCAAGCGCGATGGCAGTTTTCGCAACTGGCTATGTAGGTAGGTGTAAAGGAGAATCTAGCAGACGGCTGCTCTGATAGTCTTCCTAGGTTTCTCCGAACAAAATCAGGCGAATATCGAAGCAGCAACCTAACAAACAGGCCACAGACCGCACGCAATCTTCTCTTCCTCTTCCTTGCCCTATCCTTTCCCCTTGTCCCGACTGGGGCGGTGCCCCGCTGGTGGGAGAGTCCTGGTTAGGGGAAACCCCACTAGCCGACGGTGGGTCGGCGCCGGATCTCGCCATCCAGCGGGGGAAGATCACAGCCATCTCCCGAGAAAGAAACATGCACTACACTAACGGGACTAATGACCGAAGTAGTTGACGCGCCCGGAAACACGAAAAAATCAATCAATCAATCAATTCATCAATTAAATCCACGCCCTTCCCCGAGACTTGTTTGCGTTGGTTCTGCTCGTGCTCGGCGTGATGAGACGCCGTCGGGGCGTTGTGCTCTTCTGATGGCGCGCTGCTCCGTTCTGTTCTGCCCGGCGACGCGGCGCGGCGGCCGGTCGTCCTGGAGGCTGATGGCCGACCGCAGCGGCGGCGCGGGGCGGTTGCTGGAGGTGGGGCTGTTTTGTGGCGTTTTTCACTCGCGCGAAAACAAGACGCGAAGCCGCCGGCGATGCCGCTCCCCCGCCCCGCTGCTGACGTCGGGCCTCAGCAGCGGAGGGGGCGGAGGCGGGGGCGGAGAAGGCGGTGACGGTGGCGAAGGCGCAGTCAGCGCTAGCGGGGCGGTGGCGGCGGGAGCGGGGGCGGCGTCGGAGGAAAAAGCGCTCGACGGTGGCGGAGGCGGAGGCGGCGGCCGCGCTGCCCCGTTTCTTTGCGAGCGCCACTTTCGATGGAGAAAGAATTTACTATCGCTCGCTGCCGTGGACCGTATCCAGCGCCGGAACAGGTTCTGCAGAGCAGTTGGCGGGCAGCGAACGAGGTGGCCAGCAAGGCCCTGCGCCGTGCTTGCACCACGCACTACAAGTGTAATAATAATAATAATAATAATAATAATAATAATAATAATAATAATAATAATAATAATAATAATAATAACAACAATGACAATAACAACTATAAGATTGCTAGATGCGTTCCATTTTTATTTTTTATACTTTCACCATCTTTATTACGGTAGTAAATATTTAGTTTGTCAGTACCTACTGCGTACTTTAGCTGCGTTCGTCAGTATGTATTGCGTGCGTCAGCTAGGTAATGACGTACTTTCGCGAGTATCAAACTGTAAATACTTTGGCATCCTCCTGGATAGTAAATTGGGATGGGAGAAACAAACGAACTACGTAGTGGGTAAAGCTTGGAGGTCGTTGCATTTCGTCATGAGAAATCTTAAAAAATGCAAGCAAAAATAATCACGTATACCTCGCTTATTAGGTCAGTAATGGAATAAGGTTCTAGTTGTAGGGATCCGTACAGAATAGGACTTAAAAAGAGCTTATAGAGGATAAAACACAGAGCGGCAAAATACACATTTCGGAGGAACACACCTGCGCATTGGGAATCATTAGAACGCCGGAGGTAAAGGGCACGACTTTGCGTGCTGTATAAATCTAATCTTGGTTGCTCCGTATGGCAGGAAATTGGGGAAAGGATAGATAAACCGGATTATTTAGATATATTTGATCACAAATATAAAATTTGAACAAGAATACAAAGAACGGGCGTAGACAAATTCTCCTTTGTAAACAGAACAATAGTTAATTGGAACGATTTGCCTGCGACAGTTTTTGAGCCCTTTCCTTGCTAAGTGCGAGGTTTTAGAAAAAAATATAAGAAATTAGTCAATAGGGTGAAAACGTATAGTGAAGTTAAAGGTGCAGTAATGTGTAGTCTACAGTTAAAAAGTATTGAACAGTTAAAAAGTATTGAAGTATTGAAGGTAAGTGAACTGCGGTTGAAGAGCTGGGATAAAGCAGGGAGAGAGGAAAACTAAAGGGCAGTGTGTGCCTATAGGTATGTGTTGCATTTAAAATCTCCCGTTACGAAAGTCAGCCGTCATATGACTCCAGTGTTCCTGGTCTGCTGTCAATCTGGAGTGACAGAGTAACATTAAGTTCTGCAAGTCACAAAAATTAATTTGGAGCCCTAAAGATTGTGAAATTTTATTAATCTTCGTGCATTCGCACAATAATTAGGAATACCACTAAACATTTTCAAGCAGACGACGATGATATCACCGGGAAATACATTATGTGAAAAGGCCTCAATTCAAACACATTAAATGCTGCATTCCAGTATGCTCAATAATGACAAATAAAATCACGCAATTCACCTCTCATAATTATTATGCGAAAGCGTACAGATGAATTACGAGTAATCCAATTTATTTATCTTTCCTTTGCTGATGTTAACAACTATCGCCGGATACCATCTCCGAAATCCCTGTGAGAGACTTACTAGATCAAAGGGAATGAGTCGTATGGCGGTGGTAGATTGCGCCTTCTCCCAGAGGTGAGCATACGGCGCGCGGTCCATGCCCATTGTGAAAGACATCCGTCTATAATGTCAAAAGCCACAAGATAAGCCATACCAAGAACCAAACCGCAGCAAACCTCTATTCTTATATGTTAGTATTTCGGTTTTGATCGTAATGTGTTTCATATTGTTACTGCGCCAAAGCCTTCATAAATATGAACAAGACGTATAGTAACAGGATAAGCTACATTTTCACCCATACCGTCAAACTAACTTTTACGAATACCTGAAGGTTTGTGGTTAATTTGGCTGATCTCTGATCTAATTTCTTCCTCCCACTCTTTCAATTGATGGGGGAAAACTACAGATATGGAATTGCGCTAGAGAAACTCCGTGTAGAATTGTCATTCCGGTAGAAGTCGGTTTCAACATAGGTCCACCCGGTCTACAAAGTTTCGGCGGACATGCAACTACACACACTATTACTTGTGAAATATGAATTGTTTATCTAGTAAAGTTATGGAGCGCCTCAACAGCAAAGATCATTGAGACTCACGAGATATGATCCAATGAATAGATGATATCGATAATGACAATGAAGTGAATGCTGATGGAGAAATGTTGAAATAAGAAGAGGGAGAAACTCCGAGAAAACCTTCTGACGTGGTGTTTTGTCCGCCTCAAACTCCATATGCATTACCCGGGGATTGAACCCGATCTCCCACGTTGGTAGGCGTATGCGATGCTCATTAAACCAAGAGCTCCCGTCTTACCCGATCGGAATAATATGTATATTGCTTTCAGTAAATTCTATCTTTAGAAAGCTCTTTACTGTAAGTACAGGTGAGAAACCTAAAGTTCACTACGGCGTGACATGCATTTCGTCTTGTGAAAAGGTAGGTAATTTTCGAAGTCCCAGCACGTTTTGACCATGAGTCTTTCAGCTTAGAAAGATCCGGGTACTTGCTACACAGGAGCGCAGATAAGAACGGAAACGACGTTATGAGGGCCAGTTTCCTTCTCTGATTTATATGTGTTGACTTTCCATTCCGGTGAGTACCAGTGTCGTCGAGCAAGTTCGGGAACGAGTCGGTTATGTTGACCAAAAAGTCTCTGACGATATCCAGATACGTATACGTAAATGCTCTACAAGAACCGAATATATATGAATGACAGATAAGCGAGTTACCATTTTAATAAGTATAATATCGATGGAAGAGGAAGAAGAAGAATGTAGTTTAGAATACCAGCAGCTGATGAATGTGCGTTTCTGAAGTGTTCCTGAAGTTGAGCAATGCGGCATCTGGTTTTCATTTTAACGGTCCTTGTATTAGGGTCAGTAATCAAGAGCTTCGTTTGAACGGTCATATAATTCAATGATATTTAATATAAGGCATGTAAGCATACGCTATTTCCAAATGTGCTTTTCAATAGAATCTATCGCGCCGAAAGTTTGCTCGTACTTTTCTAATGTTCATAATTCCTAATCCTAGGGTCTAGATAACGTTACTATTATCACGGGTTTCAAACTTTAAAAAAAATTCTGTTACGATTTTCTTCGTGACAAGGTTCTCGAAACACTTACGGCGTCGAACGTGCATTAGTACTCGGTTTACCTAGACAGTCAACGCCAGTTGTAGACAGTTATTGCCTTCAGCCAGGGACTCGGCGCTGTTAGATTCCCGGAGTTCCCAGACGATCATCCCATGCAGGAATCATAGTGTCACAAGTTGCTTTATCACTGTGACTTCACGGGGCGTGGTTAAGGAGTTCGGCTATCAGCGCGGCAATTAAATAAAAAGGATCTTCTACAAACGTATATTTAAATTTTAAAATCAAGGAAAAATAGAGGTGGATCAATTGATATGTGGATATAAAGATGGATTTTCGAACGAGTACAGATTGCTCCATGGAACGTCCGAAGATTTTCGCTTTACTTAAATCCATTATCGAAGAATTTTCAACCTAAAAAGCACACGTAAAATCATTTTCAGCTTGATATTGGTTCAAAACTTCGCTTCAAATCTTCACAGAGTGACGATAAGAACGAACGGGACTCATCTTGCTACTGGGAACAAATCAAACCTAGGGGTAATTTTGCACTTTCACTTTGGCAATGGCCATCCCTTAGTGGTAGTTTGTGCATGTTTGTGTATGCGTGTGTGTGTGTGTGTGTGTGTGAGAGAGAGAGAGAGAGTGTGTGTGAGTGTGTGTGTGAATGTGTGTGCGTGTGCGTGTGTGTGTGTAAGGGGGGAGGATAGGATAAGGAAGAGGAAGGAAAGATTGCGCGCGGTCCGTGGCCCGTGTGGTAGGGTACTGCTCCAGCATTCGCCTGGTGTTGATCGGAGAAAACACGGAATACCTGTACTACCGTATATATTTTACTTTATTGCTGATGACTTTATTTCAAGATTATTTTCTTTTTAACTTTTTTGATTTTTTCAACTCTTTTATATTTCACGCCAGTTTCTCTGGACGCAGCGCCCGCGAACAGTGGTTAGCTAGTTTCCTTGACCGCGACCTTCACATGCCTGATGCACAGCAAAGCCTGAGGAGAAGTCACGGATGTAAAGGGGAAGGGAACTGCGAATGAGTATGTAAAGGGAGAAACGGAGGGACCGTGGAGCGGCAGAGGCATAGACTAAAAAGGTATAGACGGTTCACTGCGGGCAGTAGAGAGGGTACCCGCAAATGGTGTCCCATTCAGAAATGGCACCACCGTTGAATTTTAGTTCCGCAACAAGTCTTTACTCTACGGCAGAGGAGGAGTGAGAAGAAGGAGCGTGCCCAGAGCGACAGCCAGGGGCGTGGACCACCCGAGGTGGCATGCTGTGGCGCGGTGCAGTGTGAGGTGGAAAGTGGTCGGTCCTGCGCATCCACATCCGCTTCCTCCGCGCCTCGACTCGCCGTGCAGGCGCCGCTTCCCGCATGCGCCCGTGCCACACGCGACCGGCTACGCCACTGGGCCGCGGGACAAATTGGAGAAGTGGAGCAGGCGGTGGACGACGCTCGGCGGCAGCGCGACCGGGAACATACTAGTGCCGCCGGACGTGGCTCTCCTGGCCCTGGACGAGGCAGAGATTCGGGAGCCCTTGGCGGAATGCAACTTCATTATCTGTGCACGTCTTCTAGAATTCATTAGGAAATGTAGTTATTCAAATTATCGTTCTCTCATCATGTCGTTGCAGGAAGTATTATTCCTTGACGAAGGACATAATGGATGAGAGCCCAAAATTTATTGCTTATTTATCCTTGGAAATAGATTTTATTACATGAGTTTTTTTTGTAATTTTCAAAATGTATGTAGTATATGACTCATATGACTCATCAGTGTAGGGATCACAGAATTTTGAAAATGTGCACAGAATTCACTTCTCCCCATAGCACGTCATACGCAGTTTCAACAGTTTTTTGACGTAAAATAAATAAATAAAAGCCCTTGGCGGAAAGATCCGAAAAAAAACGGCTTCATTAACGTGTTGAGAAGGAAATTATATTCCAGGCTAGGTGGCCGCATGCCAGCCTTCATACCGGCTTAGGTGATTCAGGGCAGCAACCGGTGTCACTGCAGTGCCTCTGACTGGGAGATCCTAGGGCTCGAGTCTCGACGGTGGCAGTATTTTCGAAACGAGCTATAACTACGTCGGATTCAGCCGCTGTCTGGAGGAAAGGTCTAGCGTCCAGCTGGTCTGATCGGTGGTTTCTCCATCAACACCAGGCAAATGCTGGAGCAGTACCCTAACGAAGGGGATACGGACCTTGCGCGATCTTTCCTTCCCATTGCTAGTCCTACCCTCACCCCTTACACACACTTACACTTACACACACTTGCACTACACTACCTCCCATGATGGGAGAAGTGATTGCAGCTTAGAGCTTTGCTTAGTTGGAGCGGTGACCCGCTGATGGACGTACCCAGTTTTGTAATACCCCGCTAGCCGTTGTGTAGGTCGGCGCCGAATCTCACCATCCAGCGGGAGAGGATCAACGCCACCTCCCGCGATATAACAAACACTACACTTACAGGTATTCAACCTTAGCAGTTGACGTGTATCGGTAATAAATAAATCGATCAGATGAAAATTATAAAACTATTAATTATTTATACGTTTAAACAATCAACATATTAAGAACGCTATTAGTGGTGTTGGCAATGTTCTGTCTAAACCATGAGGTTCGATTTTGTTGGATCGTGGAATTTCAAAATAATTTTAATTTATATTACAAGAATATTATCATTGGTTTAGAAAAATTCTTAATGTTGGTGGTCTTGTGCTGTGATTGACTATTTTATTTATTCGTAAATATTCAACGTGTTTATTGACATGAAATGAGAATTTTAAAAAAGATATTCCCAATACGGAAAATCCAGTGTGGATTGTTCGGATTTCATGCACATTTATGGAGACGATTTTTCGAATTGCCGTCCAATCATTCATTGTTTTACTATATTTCCATGCGGCATCTAATCTAATGAATTATTCTCATTGTATGTGTGGAATGGGGATACGACGTCAAATTTCATTTGCAAAGTGGGAGAGTGCCACAATATTAAGTGACTGATTGTTGAATATAGTTTCGGGTGGAGATTATTTAGTACTTATGATTGTTTCTTTGTTGCAGGATATGAGGCCGAGAGATCTTGCAGTCCGGTTGGGCCGGCAGAAGACGCCCATGAGCGGTAAGTCATTCTACTTCAAAGTTTCATTTAAACATGTACTTCGTAAGGTAGAAAATACTAGTTTCAACAAGACATACAAAATGCTCTTCATATTCACAAATATATTACAAATAACGTAAAGAACGTATATCAACCAAACAGTAATTACGAACGAAACCAAAACATTCATGCATTCATGGTAATATGTCCATACAAACCGTCTGCTGCAAAATGCCCTTAAAATTTTACTGTAATTGTTGCTACATTAGTAATTGTCTGCTGCTAAGAATCCTGCTTTGAAAGTATTGAGAGAGTAGTACACTAACAGTTGTGAA
This sequence comes from Teleogryllus occipitalis, assembly GCA_011170035.1. Taxonomy (NCBI): domain Eukaryota; kingdom Metazoa; phylum Arthropoda; class Insecta; order Orthoptera; family Gryllidae; genus Teleogryllus; species Teleogryllus occipitalis. The sequence continues at coordinate 23,605 of BLKR01015641.1, forward strand.
GACACTTTTTGCGATATTATCTATTACTACGAGACACAGTAATGAAGAGAGAGAGAGAGAGAGAGAGAGAGAGAGAGAGAGAGAGAGTATAGGAAGGAAGATCGTCAATCGATATCCATCTGCAATGTGTATAGCTAATGTGAATACGCCAGCGGACCTGCATGCATGTATCTTCGTTCCCACGAGACAGAATGAAAGAAATTGAAATGTAAAGAAAGTGGCAGTTCCGTGAACGTCTTCCCTTCCCGTGCGTTACTTTCTTAAATAAGTCCCCGGCCATTTTGGAGAAATTTTGCGTGACGCTGATGTCTCATTTATAATGGCGTTTCAGAATGGAAGATAACCCACGTCTTTTCCCCGAGTTTCGTTAGCAGAGAACAACTTGAAAGTGAATTTAGAGGTTAAATGTAGCTCTTGAAAGAATTACGAATTAAAATGTCATGTGTATATGTGCGTCTGTGTGCTACAGAGAAATTCTTCCATGCTGCAGTACATTACAAAAGAAAGCGAGAAATTATGGAATTAAAAATACCGTTTTCACGATTTTATCTCCCGCCGTCGTCGAATGGTGGATGTACAATACAGGCGCGTTTAAAGGTACTTAAAACGCTATAAAACCAATCGCTCCTCTCAGTAAATAATATCGTGCAGGCTGTGGTCCGTACTATTAGGTGACTTGCAATTGTATACCGTACATTTATTTCTTAGTGTATACTCATTCCTGTTTGTGTTTTTCGTACTCCCAATAAGTCCCCTGTTTTCAGCTTATAAAAGCTGTATATTTATTACATTCTTAGTAGTGTACTCTCACCAATATTAATTTAAGGATACACATTACTCGCAACTTTTGTGGGTGAAACATATTTTAAGAATTTGTATACAATTCAATACAGAATGTATACAATTTATTACAGTATAATTCAAGAGTATGTTTGTTTTCTGGAGCAGTGTGCGTGTTAGTTTTTGGAAACGATTTTGTGTGATCAGCAATATTTTTGATGCTGAAAGCTTCTTCTTCTTCACCTTTTCTTAAGAGAAAGAGTTCTCCATAAAAAGAAAGAGATAGTTCTGTGCTGGGGGGGGGGGGGGGTCGAGACCTGATAACAATACTGAAGATACTTAAAGAAGCGTGACTTCGAGATCATTCGCTTGCCATTGCTGTGTGCAAGCTGGGACGTGCGTTATTGTTGTGGGGCCCGTCGCCCCGGGACGGAGTGGGCTTCCCCGCGCGGAGGCCGCGGAAGGGGCGTGGGCGTAGGAACGCGGAACGGCAGGGAACGCCGCCTCCGCCGCCTCCGCCGCCTCCGCCGCCTCCGCCGCCTCCGCCGCCAGCCGACGCGTGCCCGGGCGGGGGCAGAGGCGATGGCGCGGGGGCGGCGGTGGAGGAAGAGGCGAAGCGGTACCAAGCGGTGCCATCCTCCAGGGCGACGCCTTCCCGCACGTCACCTCGGCCGCTGCGGGGCCTCTGACCTCGGGTCACCGCCGCCACCTCCGCCTCTGCCCACGTTCCGGCTATTTCCTCCGCCTCCACCCCATCGCCAACGTCGCCAGTGCCGTCTCTTGTAGGCACGTGCCGGTACGGCGGCGGCAGAGCCAACGCGACGGTGACGGCGGCCAGAGCGGTATCAAGTGAAGCTATCTAGACCGGCGGCGCCATCGCTGGGGCCTGTCAGCACGGGGCGCAGTGCCGTCTCCGCCGTCGCCCATGCCCCCGCCTACGCGGTCGTCACCACTTCCCCCACTGCCTCCGTGTGGCCCAAGTCGCCGTCGCGCCTCCATCCCCATCTTCAAAAGACTCGCTGCCTCCGCCACCGCCACCGCCACCGCCACCGCCACCGCCACCGCCACCGCCACGTCCAAAACCAACGCCACACCGCCGCCGCCATTGCCATTGCCACACCCTGCGCCACCTCCGCCTCGCCCTCAGCCTCCGCCCCAACACCACAACCATCGCCATCGCCACCGCCACTACCACCACTACCACCACAGCCCCCATCACCACCGTCACCGTGTGCACCGCGTCCGCGGGGGCCTCTGACCGCGGGTCGCCGCTGACGCAGCCGCTGCGCACGTGGGGGCGGTGGCTGCGTGTGCGGACGAGTCGGGCCCGGTCGCAGGGCGGCGCTTCCTCACTGCGCTGTCCCGTTACCGCTGTCTTTATCGCACGAGGACGCCGCAGGAAGCGTCAACAGCCGGAGGAAAATGAGGCGGATCGCTCCTGTGTGTGCAATGCATTATGTGCAATGGCTTTACCGGGATTTTTCTAAGCATGGTTGTAGGTGTAGTATCCAGCCGATTTAATATTTTCTTCTAAAACATTTTCTTTATGTTGAATTTAAAGTTTATTTTTATGTGTTAATATATCGAGTGTAACACCACCTGTAGGCCACCCTCCTTACTTCTAAACGGTTCACGTATCGAAATATTTTTCGCTCAACAATGCGGAATCATGGGGCACGTAATATGTTCCAGAGATATTGTTCGTAATATTAATATAATTTTTCAACAAAAAAAGAACAAGGAGCCTGTATATTTTTCTCAGTAGCGATGGATAGATCACCTAAGGAGAAATGCAGTGATGTAATGTGAATGCAGTGATACAGTGTTAAAATTTTGATAGTAGTTTGAGTTAAAATTTATACTTTATGACATCTGATTTTAAATTAAATAGACATTTTCTGTATTACCCCCGCACGTTTTCTTGAGCCCTGGAATACCTACCCCCACTCTTTTGCTAACATTAGTTGAATTATGAATATGTGATTGCAACGAACATTGTTGGAAAATATGATAAGCAAAAATATTTTGTATCGAAAAACGAGCTACAGATTTGATATTAGACCTGTGTCGTCGAAATAAGCAACCTCAATTCCTCTCGCATCTAGCTAAATGAGGGCTCAAGAAATCGTGCTCGGGTAACAGCAGCCCTTGCAACTGTCGTCTTCGGGGAAGGTGGCCCTCGAGACGCTGAGACTGTTACGGGAAGAGGGCATGTCAATATTATAGATCAGAATAGATCAGATACCTTATGCGATCTGTAATGGGATTGTTAGTAAATTTCCAAAGAATGGCAATAATGTTTTTAGCAGGATTAGTGTTTTAGCGTAGCGGGTCTTACTTTTTGCGCCTTATATAGTAAGCCACTGTGAGCAGAAGTAAGTAATAGCAACTTTTTTGCCACACGTTAGAAACCTACTTCGTTAGCTTCCGAAATCAGTCTGCTCCGAGCGTCCGAACTGTGAAGTTCGTCTCAGTGGAGCCCCGTTCACCTGGCGCAACTTGGTGTAGTAAACCTTGTTTAAGTTGAAGGGAGCCAGTAATCAACGCAGTGACTTTCATTTTTTTATGTCTAATGGCATACTCTCAGCAACGGGACTAGCAATTAGCCATTCCCTGCACCTAGTCAACACTGACAACAACTATTTAGCTAATGGTGAAGTGACCGTATTCCAATAATCTTCCTCTACTCAAGAAGCAATGGACATCCAACTACAGGCAGCCATGAACTAGCAAAGAAGCGACTCCGGCAATGGAGTGGCCCCCAACCCATCAACCCCAGAGGACACGGGCAGCCAAATATCAACAAATAACAGTGAATATCGTAATTAGCAAGCAGATAAGTTTTCACACTTACAAAGACCCGGCAAACAATAAGTACTCGGTGTTTTTAAAAACATTCGCCAAACCATTTCCGAACAGGAAATACTGCATGACTTAAAACAACGGTACCCATAAATTATTAAAGTAACTAAATTAAATAAAGAAAAGAAACCCATTCAAGTTGTTGCAGCAGGATTCCGCGAGAACGAAACATTAGAGGCTATATTGCCAATTAACGAAATACGTAACCATGAAGTAAAAACAGAAAGAAGACGAAGACCTTCCGGCCCCATTCAATGTCAAAGAAGCCTTGACTACGGACACAAAAAATAATAGCTACCATGTTATATAGCATGTGTATTGCGCAGAAAAACACTACACAGTTACATGCCAAAGTAAAAATCCAAAATCTATGTGCGCTAACTGCAACGGTGAACACGAGGCAGATGTTAGATATCCAAACTGTTTTTACTATAAAGCTATGAATGAAAGAAATACTAATAAAGTAAACAGTAGAAACAAATCTGACATCAAACAAGAAACCTCATCCCATCCCCTTGAATTCAACATCTCAATTTCCATTTCTTCCAAATACTCAACCCCTGCACAATTTTACACACAGTAACAATGCACGAAATCAGAACAATGTCTGAAATTCAACCAGCTAGGTGGAAGATTCTTGGAAAGAGAAATTCCACAAAGTAAAAACAGAAAGAAGACGAAGACCTTCCGGCCCCATTCAATGTCAAAGAAGCCTTGACTACGGACACAAAAAATAATAGCTACCATGTTATATAGCATGTGTATTGCGCAGAAAAACACTACACAGTTACATGCCAAAGTAAAAATCCAAAATCTATGTGCGCTAACTGCAACGGTGAACACGAGGCAGATGTTAGATATCCAAACTGTTTTTACTATAAAGCTATGAATGAAAGAAATACTAATAAAGTAAACAGTAGAAACAAATCTGACATCAAACAAGAAACCTCATCCCATCCCCTTGAATTCAACATCTCAATTTCCATTTCTTCCAAATACTCAACCCCTGCACAATTTTACACACAGTAACAATGCACGAAATCAGAACAATGTCTGAAATTCAACCAGCTAGGTGGAAGATTCTTGGAAAGAGAAATTCCCCGACGTGTAGGACAGGGCCATATGTCACCACTCAGCGGGGGTGGAACACCGCCAACTACCGGATAAACACTCACTACACAAACAGGACTAATGACCTTAGCAGTTGGGGTGCCCGGAACATCAGTCTGTCAGTCGGTAGTCATCAGTCTGTCAACCCCCCCCCATCTCGATCAGGTTTTTCGTCCCGTTTCCCTGATCCATTGAGCAAATGCTGAGATGGCCCCTTGTTTTGCTTCTAGACAAAATGTAACTTCATTATCTGTGCAAGTCTTCTAGAATACAGTTATTCAAATAATCGTTTCCATGTTGTCGCGGCAGGAAGTATTATTCCAAAGGACAACATAGATAAGAGCCCAAAATGTATTGCTTATATTTTCTTGAAAATAGATTTTACTACATGGGAGTGTTTTTTCTCATTCAAAATTCAAGTAGTATATGGCTTAGGGTAGGGATCACAGAATTTTGAAAATGTGCACCCAATTCACTTTTCCCCATGGCTCGCCATATGCAGTTTTAACCGTTTTTGACGTAAAATATGTAAATAAATAAAAAGAGAATTTCGCGACATCCGTTCTCTGCGGTCTTAAATTTATTTTGTGCCTGTGATCCCCTCTACTGATGTACGTTGGAATATTTAGCCGCCGTTTAATATCTGTCCAAGCTGGATGACCGCTATAAGCTTTATACAACGCGCAAAGTCTTGCCAATCTTGGCCTGTTTTCGAGTGAATCCCACCGTGCCGTTTTCTTGTCCCTGAAAGTAAATTTAGCTGCTCTACGCTGAATCCTTTCCAAATTCTTACACAGCATAATTTTGTGCGGATCCCAACAAATAGCTCCATATTTGTGTTGTTTTTTTTTATTCTAAATTCAAGTAGTATATGACTTCGTGTAGGGATCACAGAATTTTGAAAATGTGCACACAATTCACTTCTCCCCATAGCACGTCATACGCAGTTTTAACTGTTTTTTGACGTAAAATAAATTTAAAAAATAGAGAGTGTAGTGTAGGCGTCCGGCGGCGGAAGAGCAGGTCATCCGCCTGTGCCGGCCGCCTGCGTGCAGAGGGAGACGGGCGGCGACCTGGTCCAGCGGCGGGGCCGAGGGGGCGGGAGGGGCGGGAGGGGCGGGCAGGCGCGTGCACCCCGCCGCTCGGCCTTGGCCTTGTCTTCGCCGCCGCCGCCAGGTCACACGATCTGCCCCCGAGGGCCCGCGCGACCCCCCGCGGAACGTGCTCCGTCGCCGACGCCTCCGGCAGCACCGCCAGCCTCACACCGCACACTCCACACTTTTCCCACATCTCGTGATGCGACCGGCGAAGGTCGCTCAGAGCATCAACTGATGCCGCTGCACTGCCTCTGACCGGGAGGTCCCGATGGTGGTAGGATTTTCGACACTGGCTAGATATAGCTAGCTGTCTGGAGGAGAGTTCTAGCCGCCGGCTACTCTCATCGGTAGTTTTCCGTGGTTTCTCCGATCAACACCAGGCAAATGCCGGAGCAGTACCCTACCAAACGGGCCACGGACCGCGCACGATCTGTCCTTCCTCTTCCTTGTCCTATCCTCTCCCCTTACACACACACACACACTTACACTCACATGCACTACACTACCACATATTCCGGGAGACTGGTTGCGAGCTTAGTGCTTGTCCCGGCTGGGGCGGTGCCCTGCTGGTGGGAGAGTCCTGGTTAGGGGGAAACCCCATTAGCCGACGGTAGGTCGGCGCCGGATCTCGCCATCCAGCGGGGGAAGATCACCGCCATCTCCCGAGAGAAAAACATGCACTACACTAACGGGACTAACAACGAAAACAGTTGACGCGCCCGGAAACACGAAAAAATCAATCAATCAACTGGAGCAATACCCTAACAAACGGGTTATGGACCGCGCGCGTTCTCCCTTCCTCTACCTTGCACTATCTTCACCCCTTACACTTACATTCACGTGCACTAGCATTCTTAGAGTAACTCCTCTATTACTACGTATGTGGGACAGTCTAGAACAGGGCTGCTCAAATGCTCACTAAGTGGACCGCCCACATAAGCAACTCCGATCTGGGGGACACCTGCGCATTTCAGGCTGTGCACGTGCAAGAGTTGTATTTGAACTGTAATGAAAATACAATGTTAACGAAGACTATTCTGAGATATTGATTGAATTTGGTTTTAAATTATATCTTCTAAAATTCAATTTTGTAAGTTTTCCTAATAGTCTGTTGAGTAAAATACAGAAATTATATAGCAAACTTTGCATGATATGTGTTCATAAATAAGGCATATATTTGCTATGAGCTAAGTAAATAAAACTACATTGTGTTCAAAGAGCTTACTGGCGCTATTTTTCGTGTAATGAATTTGAATTCGTTGTAATTACATAGTGCAAATAAAACGTGTTGATTTGTGCCCAAGTAATATTAGACTACTTCTAAAACAAGAGCTCAGCATTCGCTCGAAGGATCAGGGAAACGGGGCGAAACACCTGACCTAATGGGAGTCATTGACCCACAAGCTTAAGTGCAATACTTGTTACAAGATGTTTAGAATTATACAGTTCAAATGGCAATAAATACATTAAATATCATTGCGAAAATTAATATTACTTTCCTTTTTCATGCTCGCTATGATCTCTAATTCTATAGAAACATGCAGCAGAAAAGATTTTCCTTGGCACTTATGCTTGTTTATGGAATTCAGTCGTATAATGTATTTTTTTTTGACAGAAAAAACATGTTGTGTTCATCAAGAGACAAGGTAATGGCAAAACTTCTAGTTAAATAAAGAGACGCTTACAAGAATCACGTGGGTGGGATTCGCTTATTATTCGTACCATTCTTTCTGTAATCTAAACGTCTGGGAGCTATACGATTTCTTTCCCCAGAATATCATGCCATATCTCAGACAGGAATGCACATTCGCAAAATATACACAACGAGCAGTATGAATTTGAAAGGATTCTGAACGCATAGCGCAATGAATTTAATTTTGTGTTCAATTCATTTAAATAGACGTTCCATTTGAGGTTTGACTGAACTGACAGACCCACATATTTTGTTCACTTAACATCTGACAATTTCACATCGTTAATTTTCAATGGAATATGCAATTGTTTATTTGAAATGGAAAACTGCATTCTAAATGTCTTTGTTTCGTTTACTATTAATTTGTTATCACGGAACCAATGTGAAACATCAGATACACTATTACACACTATTATATTATACGCTATTATACATTACAGTACTATTTACGGTTTCTTTATTGCAAAGAATATTCGTATCATATGCAATGGGAACTGTTCTTCCGTGTCGAATCCTTGAGGGCATATCGTTTACTCCTAGAAGAAAGAGAATAGGATCTAAAACTGAACTCTTCCGGACCCCTTGTACTTGCCAATGAATCACAATGGTATATATATAACGTCCCATCATTCCAGTACGGTATTTCCCATCTGTAAGATCGTTGTTTAAGATACGCAGATAACCAATGTAGAGTATTACCACGAATTCCATTCGAAGGTAATTTTGAAAGTAAATTTTTATGATCAATGACGTCAAAAGCTTTTGAAAGATGTACAAATATTTTAATATGCGCTTAATTTTGATCCATGGATTCATATCTTTAAGAAATGAAAATGTGACTGTTTCCGTAGATTTTTATTTTCGAAATCCATGTTGGCAATCTGAAAACTCGTCGTGTTTACTGAGGAAGGTTTTCATCCGTACGTAAAAACAATTCTCAAGGTTTCTAGTTGATGTAGTATTTTTAACTATATTCTATGTTTTCTTTTGCATGTTTATATAGTAGTATAATAAAGCAGAGCCTTTAAATATAAATCCAGAAAGTATATGCTATTGTAGCTCTAGTAGGTAAGGAACTAAAACGAGCTGAGATGGGTATACGGGCAATATAAAAACGGGGATGCCTCGTGAAAAAGTGTTGCACCGAACCGGGTGAGAGGGAAGATTAAGGATATCCAATTTTCTCGGGCGAAAAGAGAGACTGGCATAGAAGAATTCCGAATTGGAAAAGCCTAAGCGACCTTCCACAAATAAACTAATAAAGTAATTTCTATGCAGAAACCTTACCACAATCCAGGCGAAAATACTTTTTATTTTTATTATGAAACCTAGGACAGAACGATTGTCAGCAGCAAGCAGTCGAAGTCAAGTTGTCAATGACGTCTTCAGTAAACATTTGCTTGTAGTTAGGAGATCCTGGTAGCCAAATATATTTCTAAGTGGGAAGCAAATTGAAAGCGCCCGTTTGGGGCTCCCAGCCGCTCCCGTTGCACCATCACCGGGCTTCACCATCGGCAGAGGGCAAGAGACCGACTCCTCTACGGCTCTATAGACTGCTCGGATCGGCAACGGCGCAGACTGTGGAAGCAGCTTTGGCGATTATCCAATTTGTGTCAAATTAAAAAATCGCTTGTCTTAATCGTCTAGTACTCGGGATTCGGAAAAGACCCTTGATTGATTGATTTTTTTCGTGTTTCCGGGCGCGTCAACTGCTTTGGTCATTAGTCCCGTTAGTGAAGTGCATGTTATTTTCTCGGGAGAAGGCAGTGATCTTCCCCCATTGGATGTCGAGATCCGGCGACCTACCGTCGGTTAGTGGTGTTTCCCCCCTAATCAGGACTCCCACCAGCAGGGCACCGCCTCAGCCGGGACAAGCTCTAAGCTCCCGACCGGTCTCCCGGAATATGTGGTAGTGTAGTGCATGTTAGTGTAAGTGTATGTGTGTGTGTAAGGGGAGAGAATAGGATAAGGAAGAGGAAGGACAGATCGCGCGCGGTCCGTGGCCCATTTGTTAGGGTACTGCTCCGGCATTCGCCTGGTGCTGATCGGAGAAACCACGAAAAACTACCGATGAAAGCAACCGGCCGCTAGAATTCTCCTCCAGACAGCGACTGAATTCGACCTAGCTGAAAAGCTAGTGTCGAAAATCCTGTCGCCGTCAGAACTCGAACCTAGGACCTCCCGGTCAGAGGCGCTGTAGTGACATCAGTTGACGCACTGAGCTACCGCTCCCGGTGGGGATTTTTTAAAATTATTTAGTAACCCAGAGACTCCAACGAGACGCGGAGAGTCAGTCAATATATCTCGCAGTAGCCCGGAAATAACTCTTGGTCCGACCATGGCCGCTGGGTGGTCGCTCGGTGCGGGCAATTCGACCTAGCTGAAAAGCTAGTGTCGAAAATCCTATCGCCGTCAGGACTCGAACCTAGAACCTCCCGGTCAGAGGCGCTGCAGTGACATCAGTTGATGCACTGAGCTCCCGCTCCCGCAGAAAAGACCCTGGTCGGGTTGCTACTTTCTTTGACGTTCCTGTTCTTCGCGGTGTGGACGTCCACGCCAGGCCAGCGCTGTGGGTGTTCCGAAGCTCATATGCTTGTGCGGCGGCTAGTGCGCGGCGTGTGCGAAGCGTGCGTGAAGGGTATGCGAGGCGAATTCGAGGCGCGTGCGTTGGAGGTGTGTGGCGGGCTGGTCGCGTGCGGAGCGAGGACGTGTCGGCGCGCAACCGGTCGTGGCAAGTGCGTGTCGAGAGCGTAACGAGTAGCGGGGCGCGCTTCACGAGGCCCTACGACGAGTGAAGGGATCGGCTTAGGTGGCTCAGGGCATCCATAAATATCACATTAGTGTCTCTGATCGGGTTAATTGATTGATGATTCGAAGCGCGTCAACTTCTAACGTCTTTAGTCCCGTAAGCGAAGAGCATTGGAAGGTGGCGTTTTTCCCTTGGGAGGTGGCTGTGATCATACCCCGCTGAATGGTGAGATCCGGCCTTCCTGACGGCTAGAGGTGTTTTCCCCAAATAGGTAGCTCCCACCAGTGGGGTAGCGCCCCAGCCGGGACAAGCTCTAAGCTCCCGAGCGGTCTCACAGCATGTATGGTAATGTCTTGCATTTAAGTGTAAGTGTGTGTAAGTAAGGGGTGGGGATAGAAAGATTAGGTAGGGGAAAGAAAGATAGAAAGGAAGGGGAAGGAAAGATTCTTGGCCCGACTGTTAGGGTACTGCTCCAGCAGTGTTGTTCGGAGAAACCACGGAAAACTACCGATCAGAGCAGCCGGCCGGTAGAATTCTCCTCCAGACAGCGACTGATTTTGATCTAGCTAACTAGCCAGAAAATCCTGCCACCCTCGGGACACGAACCTAGGTTCTATGACCACTGGGAGAGGTGGCTCAGGGCATCAGCATGTCACTGCAGTGCCTCTGGCCGGGAGGTCCTAGGTTCGAGTCCCGAGAGTGCCAGGATTTGCGACACTAGCTAGATAGTACTAGCGCCCAACTGCTGTGATCGGTAGTTTTACGTGGTTTCTCCAATGAATACCAGGCCAATGACGGAGTAGTACCTTAACAAATGGGCTGCGGATCTCGTGCGATCTTTCATAGCCCTTCTTTGTCGTAACCTCACCTCTTACTTACACACACTAACACATGCATTATACTCCCACTCTGTCGGGAGCTTACAACTCGTCCCGGCTAGGTCGGTGCACCCCTGGTGGGAGGTATGGTGGTTGGGAAAACCCAGCATGCTGATGTAGGTCTGCGTCGTATCTCGCCATCCAGACGGGGAAGATCACCGCCACATCCTGTGATATAAAAACCTACTACACTTACCGGACCTTAGCAGTTGACGCGCCCGGACGCACTAATCAAGCAATCATGGAGGCCTTTGGGGTGCGTGGCGGGGCGCGTGTGCAGCGAGTCTCTACGGGCGAGTGAAGGGCGTGGCGGGTGTGCGATCTCCTCGCCGCTGCTTCGGCTTCTTCCGCCGCTGGTCACAGGGCGGCGCGGTAAAGGAGGTCCTCGAAGACAGCTGCACCCACTCGTCGCTCCTGCGCACCTGGGTTGGGAGCACAGGGCGCCATGGCGCGACCACTGCTTCGCCCTTGTAATAATAATAATAATAATAATAATAATAATAATAATAATAATAATAATAATAATAATAATAATAATAATAATAATAATAATAATAATAATAATAATTGATGTTTCTGTCCCAAATACTGGCATCATTCAAAGCAAATACACTGAAAAAATCAGTAAATATGCAAATCTTGTTGAACCCGTTGAGAAACAGTGGAATATGAAAAGAGTCAACATTATCCCGATAATTGTTTCCAGCACCGGAGTCATCCCTAGGAGTCTGATTGGGGGCCTTAAGCAACTGGGTTTGAATGAAGACCTGTACAAACCCACGCAGAAGGCTTTTGTTATTTCAACAACAAGGATAGTACGGAAATTCATGGGAAACAATGTATTATAAATTCTTTTTAAAAAAATAGATGTATTGTGCTCTGATTATGTATATCTGTGCAATTCATTCAAATGTACCAATAAGATGAGAAAGTAAAAACAATAATAATAATAATAATAATAATAATAATAATAATAATAATAATAATAATAATAATAGAGAAAAACATCTCAGAACCCCAAAGGCCGCTTTATTGGGTACGACAATCATCAGCAGAAAGTTTCTGTGTCATGAATGAGGTGGAGGAAAAACCAAGGAAGTAACGACATTGCCGAATTAATCATTAGTGAAGGTCTACACGAAAGTTGTTAGAACACTGTATGAGGATGCTCTTTTTTGTAGCAACTCCAAATTTTTGGACAGACAAGTTGAGCGTAATTGAGCAGGGATGCTCCGACATTTCTTGAGACGTACTTAGTAATAAAGAAGTGTACCAATAATAATAATAATAATAATAATAATAATAATAATAATAATAATAATAATAATAATAATAATAATAATAATATAATCTCAAACAGATAAAGATCATTTTGTGTATATTTTTTGTCTTTACTACAGGTCTCTAAGCTCTCCTTGAGCATTAAGCGTTAGAAGTAATCCTCCTTGAAGTTTTTGCCTTTTTGTCGTCACATTGCCGTTAGTCAGGGCCTTTTATCCCTTCGGCCAGGGGCTCGGCGCTGTTAGTAACCAGGTTTTCCAGGCGGTCACCCGACTAGGAATCCGTGGTATTTGAAATTTCTCAATTTTCTTGACTTCAGGGAACGTAGTTAAGCAGTTGTATTAACGACGCTGGTGATTTAATGACGGGTGCAGAATGTGTGGCGTAGGACCTCAATCAATCCAGCATTTGTCAGCAGGGAGAAATGAATTGAATATAAAGGTATGACAACTTGACGCGTATAATCCACGCCAAACTCTACAAGAAATAATCTCCTCCTGAATACTACACCTTATTACAAGTACTATCCGCGAACAGTCCTACAAAATGACACCTACAAACTAGTCTGGGACAGAAGCCTCTTTGGAAATAAAACCGCCCATCACAACAGATCGGTTGGTGTTATCCCATAAGTCACTGTCGAATCATCGAACGAACTGGAAAACCCTTAGTTATTAACACCCAGAGGGCAGTCATTTTCCACAGAACTTTTGTAGGGCAGTCATTTTCAACAGAACTTTTGTAGGCTTGTAATTATGTAGTTATGTATCAACCTAAATGAATTATTGTGTTGTAATTAATATAACTTGTGTATTTATTTATTAATGAAATGTAGTCTTTCTTTCATTCATAGCTGTGCGGTTACTCTAAAACCACTTCACGTCAATAGGCGTTGAACATTGCATGTTTGGGAGCATTAAAGCTACATTAATTACTGTATGAGGAATCACTCCATTACCGTTCAGAATCGATCAGACCTCAATCGTAGTCCGCGAGGTGCAGCCGAGGTTACATGGCTTCTTGGTTAGTGCATTGGCTTGGGGCCCGTGACCGAACCCTTGCCAATCCATGTGGAATTTGTGGTAGTAAAGTGAGCTCTCGCCTTTTCTCGGAGTGTTCCCGTCTCATACAGCTGCCACATTTTCCAAATTTAGTAAAAATTGACTCAATTTTTTTTCATTACTCTCTGCCGTCGGATAGAGCACATAAGTCTTAAAATTGCGCAGGTCATATTTTCATCAAAAATCTTGATTTTTCGAAAACTCAACAGTTTAAAGTTTTTCGGTGTCTTCTTACAACTACAATATTAAAGATAGAGCTTTTTCTCGCAAGAAATCTGTTGTTCAAAGACAGATCAGAAAATAGGTCATGTACAATGTTTTGCCACTAAGTAGTTTTTCCGTAATTTTGCGAGTAATATAAGCAGTTTTTAAGCAATTATTCTTGGCTTATGAAACGGCTCCAAATTTTTTCTTTACATATTTTCCTTGTATGTAACAAACAAAAGGAAAAAGTCTCATTTCCGGGAAATTTCTGTAATTTTGAAAATTCCAAAAATGTAATATTTCAAAACTAGAAGGTTGATGATAGATATAATTGCCCTAAACTAAATCTGTTCTAAAAAATTAGCTCTTCAAAAAGGGTCATGAACAAGTTTTTTTAAAAAACTAATATTTTTCGCCTAATTTCTGCATTAAATTAATGCAGATTATAAAAAACTTTCTCAAAAAGCCCTTCAAATTTTTCCTTTAAAAGGACGCTCAAAAAATGGCGCAGATCTCATATTCGCTTAACTCTCTAAATTTTAGGAAACAAGTGTATCCCGAGCGCGGCAACGTGAGGGAGATAATTCTCCCGAGTGAATAAAGCTCAGGTAAACCCCATGTCGAATACAAAACTTTATATTTAAACAATATTTCTTCGCGTGCGCACCTATGCCACAAAGGACGAAGCAGTGCAGAAGACAGCGGGCATCCATCTGGGGTTCACCTTTAGGTGGCTGTGATTTCAACTAGCTTGCATCCTGCATTGAAGAGTTGAGAACTATTTGAATCAGACAAACGATACTTACACTCTGAAAATGAATATCGAAAAATTCCTAAAGATATCATGAAATAAGCAAAATGTGATGTTTCCAAGTTATTCTCTGAAAAATCGAGGCATATCTACGAAAAATAATACGAATGTTTCTGCAAATGGATAAACATTCCTACACATTCCTGTAAAGTGTACCCTTTAACGAATCCACTGCTTGTAGAGTCGACACCGCCATCGCTAAAGGAAAACAGATCGTACGAATCGTTTCATTTCACGACACGTAAGCTCGAGACATAGTACAGTAACGGGAGCCGTGTTGCAGCCATCAGAACTGCTGCTGCCACCCCTTTGCCATGACTGCCATAATGCGCTCTCAGTGAACATAATGAAAAGCTAAGAGAAAGTGACCTTCGGAGGGTCACTCCGCGCGAAGTGAATTGGGAGCGGAGAAGGAGGTGCCGGCCAATTGACCAGGACATGCAAGCTCGGCTTCGGCCACGGCGACTCTTGACCCCGGCAGCTCCCTCGGAGTCCCACCTGCAAGAGAGAGAGAGAGAGAGACCGATGTTGCCTGGGACCGACGCTCGTCCCGAGATGGATGTCACGCCTCCAACCCGCAGCCGACTAACCCAGAAGGCGCCTTCTTTCGTTCACTTCTTCCGACTCTCCCGGAACGAAATCGTGCTTTAATGACTCCCAAGGGCGTTCGCTCGGCGTTCATTTCGCTTTGCTGCCAACGAGGCTCTATTGTTTATAACGAACAACTTTAAAGTCTAGAAAATTATGTTTCTGAATAGCGTTTGTTATAAGAATATATTTTGTCGGGGAAGTGAACTTTCGGGAGCTTAATGAGATGTATTTTATAGTACAATTTATAATAACCGAAAAGACAACCAATAGCATCTTATTGTCCATGCATAGATTTTTTCCCTCTCTTCAGAAATAGAATGTATAAATGGGTTCAATCAATAAAAGGAAGTAATGGATCAAAACTTTCTCACTACCGTTATACTCGAAGTATATCCACGACTTGCATTTAAACAGCAGTGTAAGAACTTTTAAACTTGAATCACTGGTGGAGGTGCAACCAACCTCCTAACCGAGCGGAGTTGGTATTCGGTGAATCGTGAGAGATCAAGTAGAAAGGCACTTGCCTATCTGGGTAAATCATAGGTTCACAACCGTTGTAAATTTTCCCTCAGATCTCACCCTGTTTTTCAACCGGTACTGGAAGCTTGAAATGATTAAGACCTGAAGTATGTACAAATGTTTATCGGTCGGAAGGAAAATGACATATTTCAGGATAAAACTAAATTAGAAAAATATATGAGCTTCAACGCTTATTTTGAAGAAAGAGAGAAAGAGAGAAAAATGATTGAAAATCATATGCAAAGGTTATTTTACAAATCGTAGGAAAACTATGTGGCTTGATTTGGTTAATTAGTTAAAAAAAACTATGTGGCTTGTGGGGGAGAAGTAAATTCTGCGCACGTTTTCTTGAGCTCCTGAATCTCTTGCAAATATTTTTTATACTACATATAGTTGAGTGACGAATAAAAGTTTCCAAAAAAAAAGAAGTTAGCAACTTTTGAAAACTGCACATTTTTCCTGTCAACTTACTGATAAGTTATTTGAATCCATAAACGAACTGCAGATTTTAATTTTTTTGTATTACGAACAAAATAGTAGCATACCTTCGGCTCTACTCCTCCCCCATCTGGCAAAAGGTGAGCTCAACTAAAGTGCATAGTGAAGCTACATTTAAGTTCACAAGCAAAACAGGGAAACGACAAAAACCTGATCAAAATGAGTCAGTGACCCGGACGCTGAAGTGTATTACTTGTTACAGGCATATTAAGTCATTTTAAAAACTATTCAATAGTAAATATAAAATAATGAGTTGTATATCATTGTATATATATATATATATATATATATATATATATATATATATATATATATATATATATATATATATATGGATGGTCAGTATAGTCTCTAATTGTATAGAAACAGTTGTGCAGCAGAAACGGCGTTACTGTTAACTTAAATCTGTGAATCCATTTTAATTGTTTCATGTCATCTGGCAATGTGTTGTGAAGTGCCTTGTCTTGACTGCTTGTTCTGTTGGGCAGGAGGCGAGCGCGCGGGGCCGCGGGCGGTGTGGCTGGCGCTGCTGGCGGCGCTGGCGCTGGCGGGGGGCGGGGCGCCGGGGGCGCACGCGGCGTCGGGCGTGGAGCTCATCCTGGGCAAGGCGCGCCCGCCCACGCCCACGCCCGACCCCGCGGCCGCCGGCCCCTCCGGCGACGCCGACGGGCAGTCCAACGACTCCAACTCCACCAAGCCCGCGCTCACGGGCGTGCCGCAGGTCAGCACCTCTCCACTCTCCGCTTCAAAACAACTTCTTAATGACACACGCCTTTCTATTTATTTATTTATTTATTTAGTCAAAAACAGTCGAAAACTCTATGTGACGTATGGGGGAGAAAATCATCGGCACACGCTTTCTTGAGTTTCAGAATCCCTTCCCAACAATTTAACTATTAATAGTTGAAAGATGAAAAAAATAATAGTAACAATAATATTAATAATAATAATAATAATAATAATAATAATAATAATAATAATAATAATAATAAATTTAAAAAAGCGAGAGATTAACATTTCAAAAACTAGATATTTTCGTTGCCGAATTATAGAAAACTTATTTGTAACGGTAAACGAACGAACAGTTTTGATCTTTCTCTATTGCTAATAAATAGAAACTCACCTTAGGGTGAGTTCCTATTTATTAGCAATAGAGAACCACTCTACAACCACTACAAGCAAAAGGAAATCTCAACAAAAGTAAATTGTACACTCCACTCTTTCCCATTACTAGGAAACCCCTCTTCACTAGTAATGATTGCTGCTATTGGGTCTAACCGCTTCCTTATTCTTTGGAGGGCTACTGTTTTTTTAAATGTTTTTCCAACAGTATTATCTCAAAAGTACTGGATGAGAACAGTTGATATCTGGAGTTGAAGGGATGGTGTTAGCTCCTATTGTAGGCCTGGTTCCTTGTGATTCCAGTGAAAAATCAGTAACTGCACTGAAACAGCAGAAGCTTCCGCCAATTGATAATCATAAGTGAATCACCATGTACTGGGTAGGGAGGAGAACGAGGAAATCTATATGAATTGTCGCCTGCTCTTTCTTTCTCAGATAAACACTTGGATAGTTTATCAACATCAAATCGGAATTTTAGCGCCTTTGATGTAATATTAAACATAAAAAATCCCTTCCAGTTGTCTGCGTGTTAATTTTTAGTGTATCAAAATAGCCCCGACACCCGTATTACATTAGCCTCTTAAGTTGTATCATATTAGCCCCACAAATTTGAGGCTGTATATATCATGACACGATTAATATTATTGCATTATTTTAACGCAGAAAAGAATATTAATTCTTTCTTAATGATAACCTATTTTCAAAAATATCGTGTCATAAAAAATAACGAAGTAACATCAAAAGATTTATATCACGGTGGTAAAGTTTTTGACTGGAAAAATTAGGCATTTTAGTTTTGATTTTTTTCCTCCCAAATATTGTTACATTCTGAGTGTTTGCTATATGGTCATTATAATAGAATATATTTCCTATCATTTGTCATTTTCTTGTTAATTTTGGACATGAATAACAACTCTTAAAGTGTAATACATTAACTCCAATTTTCTACTGTATAATATTAGCCCCGACTGATCTTTATAGCATTGTCGAAAAACAATATGAACGCTAGAGATTTTTGTTTAATAAAATCTCTTTTTAAAAATAGATCTTGTATTAAGATAAATTGAACACCCTGTTTTGTTTTTAAAACTGCAAATGCTTCACTTTCTTTTCGCATCGGAAAGGAGGTAGTCTTGTCGTATACCTGGTGGTGAGGGGGAACCGTGTCAGGTGAGTTAACTTTAAAGACCCGAGTTCGAATCCCGACGAGTAGAAATTATTTTCTGTTGCAGTAGGTGTTTTCCCCCCCTTTTTGCAGGTTCACATAGTCCGTATTGAATATTGCATAGCAATTACGAATAATACGTGAAAATATATGCTGTTGAGGCAACACTTGTTTTGAACATAAAACACTTTATAAATAGTATGTATAGTAAGATAAACTTTATTTAGGTGAGTAAACTTAGACCATTCACTTAGATTCTCTAAATTAAAACTTGACGTAACTGAGAACAGTGTCGTCATAAGAGTTATTATGATACATATATCCTTTATTTTTAAAATCTTAGGCCCCGAAACGCATTTAGCATAATTGGCCCTTTAGCCCCGAATTTAGCATAATTGGCCACAGAATTCGTTTACAAGCAAGTGCATTTTAAGCGTATGTGGCAGGCAAAAGCGCGGCATTGGAGAACTGTTTTTTCAGTATGCCCATCCCACGCTATTCTGCTAGCGCGAATGAATTAAGCGCAAACAAATGGGGTCTACTAAGATGTTAATTTCTTATAAACAATTACATATATCTCGAGAACGAGATATAATAGCACCGAACGGATTCCGGAATTTTGCATCACATTTAATCGCCATTCAGATTAGGCAATAAAAAATTTGCAACAATTGCAAATTTATAAACAATTTCCAAATTTTGCAAATCTAAAGGGGGAGAGTCTCCCGATGTCCCAGAACCAAAAACAGCGAATTAACAATTTTGCAACAATTTATAATTTTATAAACAAATTCGAAATATGCGTTAGAACGGCCGGGAAGGCTCCGCAAATTGTGCCTGAAATGAATATCTCAAAATAGCAGTTTGTCAGGAGTTACAAATCGATTACTAAAAGTTAGAATAATTGGTGCTAAAATGATAAATATTTACTGGTCTATAGACAATCATTCTGGACGGAAAACCCCGCTTAGAAATATTTTTTCGTCGTGGCGTACGCGCAGGCAAACTATCTCCTTCGGCAGGGAAATATGACGATATTTCCGTCTCGTACGTAAACGAACTAGCCCCCTCCCCCTGAGACAGCGTTCTTTCTGCCCCTTGGGATGTTGCACCAATCACAGACAACTGTGGTTCTACCTGCTAGCGATTGGTCAACACGTCCCTCCCCCTGCCCTCCCCCAGGCCGAGGGGTGTCCAAGTTTGTCGGCGCGGTGTAGAAGATAGAATTTTGAACGACAATTTTTCTGAGGGAGAGGGTACTTCTTATGTAATGCCCGGGGACTTACAAATTGACACTTTGGTCCACTCTTCACGTGAACTGAAATAGCTAAGAATTTTCTAGTTGGCACCAGGCACCAATACCAGGCTACCAACACTACAGGCTCCAGGTAGTGTTGATAGATTTTAATTCTTGTATTTGTTCTCACGGAACTTCGCTAAAACGGTCTATTTACCCATTAGTTGATTTCTTAATAACATTTCTTCTGTGTTCCTTAAATCCTGCATTCAATGCAGAAATCTTTACAACACGACGAAAGAATATGCTAACATCGTGCCGACGTTTGCTTTAGGATTCCAGAGCAGGTATTCAAGGAATTTAAAATTGAAAATAAGCAAAACATTTTCATATTCAATTTCTAGGTACAGATTATTTAGGCAATAGCAGACAGTATAGATTGCTTCAGTTATTGTAGAAAAAAATAGGTCTTATCTGATGATAATTATTAATATATTACCGAAAATTCTGATGATATTTTATGAGAATACACATGAGTTCAGAATTACATCAAATCTTCAATATCTTGAAACCTTAAGACTGTTGTAGATTTCCATGCAATTTCCCTCACACAAAAACAGTATCGAACAGGTCGGACGTTTTTCTTATGGTAAAATGTAGCCTGCATAAGCTTCCACAAAAATACTGTTGCTGCGAAAACCCCCACTGACTCATCCAGATCAAAAGTCGCGAATTACACATCTCCCATTCCACCAAACGTCACTACCATCAAACCAGTAGTTCCGACCAAACCCCCAAAAACTACCGTGCGGGAACACGATGCACCATGCGAAAATGAATTGCCTGAAGGTAACTTCTCTCTGTCACTACGTGCCACTGTCAGGTAAAACACTTTCAACAGTGCATCATCCAAATTTCGTAGAATTCCTGTAAAATTCGATTTGCCTACAGCAACTACTGTGTTGTGTATTCAACTCTTTTCATTTGTCTCCAAAATATGGAGGACTATTGTACAGTTTAAGATAAGCTTTAGATTATTTTTTGTTTATTTAATTAAATATGACTAATTTTTAACAGAATTTTTAAAAACCCAATAGAGTATCCTCTTTGGGTAATGTATGTAGAAACAGCGTAGTGCAAGTTAAATCAAAGAAACTACTACAAATGTCGGAAAGTGCGATTCGCTATTGTTTAATTCTCAATTATTTAAATTCACTAATATTGTTGTTGACAAGTAGGTCCAGAAAATTAGGCTCAGATGATTTGTCAATGACTCCTCGCCATCAACGCCACATGAAATGCTTCAAGAAGCGACCTATCATCGAGAGCGTCTTTAAACAGTCCCGTTTGCTTTGTTCTCCTCCCCCTCTTCTCACGAGTGCACCGAAGTACTGTTCGCGTGGTCTTCCTTACGTGAACGCTGCCTAATGCAAAGTGCACGTCCGGAAAGGTCGCAGTGCGTGTACACAAACTTTCTCTGGTCGGCGCGCCCACCCTCCCACCCCCGCCGCCTCACACGCAACCTCCACTTCCTCGCCATGGCGTCCGCGCCACCCGCGTGCTCTGCTTGTTAGCGAAGGCCCGTTGACTGGCGTTGCAGCCGCTCCCGACATGCGCCGCGCTCCGGACCCATGGGCTAGTGGGAGGTACTCGTGTCAAGTGTTAGTCCGAAGCATTAGTGTGATGCAGTGGTAGGAGGCGCTGGTGGGAAGCATTGGCAGGAGTCATTGGTAGTAAGCATTGACAAGAGACATTGGTAGGAAACATTGGCAGGAAGCATTGGTAGAAGACATTGATAGGAAGCATTGACAGTGGCATTGCTTGGAAACATTGGTAGGAAGTATTGGTAGGAAGATTTAGTAGGAAATATTACTACAAAGCTTTGGTAGGATTAGTAGGAACGATTGGTAGGAAGTGTTGACCGAAAGCACTGGTAGGAAGCGCAAATATGGCGTACTGGTATGACGTTCTAGTGAGCTTTAGAAGCGTACTGGCGTGCGGTGCTGGTGTGACATACTGGTTTGGTGCAGTGGAGTGAAGGAGTGACTACGCTAGACTTAAAGTCACTCTCCTGTTTCGTCTGATTCTTGATTTGATCCTCCGATGTCAAACCATACAATAATTCAGATACTCTAAAATCAGATTAAATTCTGGACTACGAAAAATCTACAAAATGTATTATTTGTGACAGTTGCGTAGAATATATTTATATTCTTTATTCAATATTCAATTAATCATACATCATTAAATATAGGACTGACAATCTGGAACACTAAACACCAAAAATCCCTTATTCTCTAAGTTCATAAGGGATTATTTTTTAGTATAATGCGTTGGCATTCTGTAGCTTCTCGCCACATTCAGAATACTTCTTGTTATCTTAGCTTCACATTATCCTCAGTATCAGTAGATCTGGTCTATCCGCTCTCGCTACTCATTATGTTACTACAACTACGATACTAGATAAATAGGATGGTTCGAAATTTACTTTACTGCGACATTCTTTATCATTATTGAATTATTCTTTTAATTCATCAAATGTAAATTTTGTTCAGACGAACCCATTCCGACTCAACCTTATACTTTACTTTTACACATACTTTACACTGTCAAAACTACAATAACAAATGTTTGTAACAATATGGTATATTACCTAAGTATGTTTTCTCATATAATATCATTTTTCATTGGGTTTGATTTATTTTATCTAACCGGAAACTTAAGTTTCAGATGTGAGTAACAAACAATGTGCTTCCGTTCTTCTTCTGTTCATCCTAGACTCAAGCCTGAATAGCCAATTTATTCTTGAAAATATTAAATCGTCTTTTAACTGTGTCCACGAAAGCAATAATCAATTTAATAGGCACTCGTAGGCATGTCCATTACAAAACAAAACAAAAAAAATAACAAAAAACTGTCGTCAAAGCTTCTCTCCAGTAAAAGTAGTTTTACTTTTGGAGTTTTGATTTCTCATTGACGCAACGACCTTTCTTCTTTCCCGTCAGCTGGACTACGTGCACGACCCCAACCTGCCGCGGGAGCTGAACGGGTACAACCTGAGCGCCTACCCGTTCTACGATCGGGTGCCTGAGGACATGGAGTTCTCGTGCGACGGCCTGCACGACGGCTTCTACGCCTCCGTGCCCCACAAGTGCCAGGTAGGTCACGTGCCCAGCACGCAGCTCTCGCAACAACCTTCACAAATGGTGTGCGATAGGGGTTTTATTCGAAGGTTCCAATCAAACATTTACACAGGAATCAGTCGCTCAATTGTAAGTTTGTACAGAGTTATATTGCATCTCTTATTTATATGTAGAGATTCGTTTGTGAGACACGCAGAAATGAATGAATAAGCGGATCCATCTTGAAGAGGCAGGAATTTTCTTTATTTCCGAATATTGAATCTAGATCAAATTAGCTTATTATTCGGAAACATATCCAGAGTCAACATTTTTTATTTTATCATTGTCTTCTTTTTATAGAACAAAATCTTCGTAAAACATTTCTAACATGTAAATTGTAGTTTAAACAGTTTTATAAGGAAAGAAAGTAAGAAACTTTCAATTCAAAATGATTTAGAGTCACAAGAATGATTGTTTCACCGGAAAAACGTCAAAAATATGGAGGGAAGTGCCATTTCAACTAATTCTAATTGTTGGAACTGATGGTCAAAATTAGCTTTATCAGACTTTTCATTTATTGAGCTTAAAATTGTCTTTTTTTTCCATTAAACTTATTTGAGGAGGTTATGTGGTGTTCCATGAGGCCATCGCTTGGGATTCATCTTACCGTTTCTTGCAAGTCATCAGCATATTAACACAACTCTTATTTTTTCTTTGCGTGCAGGTGTACCACCATTGTCTCTTCGGCACGCGCTATGATTTCCTCTGCGCCAACTACACGGCCTTCGACCAGAAGACGTTCATCTGCCACTTCGTGTCTGAGGTCGATTGCGAGAATTCCCCCAAATACTTCAACAGGTAAGTTACAAATTTTTTGAGTTCTAAGTTTTTTCACCCACTTCCTTCATCGTGCTTTAAAGCGTTTATTTGTATACGTATGTATGTCAAAAAGCCGAGTATCTTATGTTTGTGAGGGTAATATTTAAATGGCCAGAAGCAAAGTAGAACCATCTCAACATTTTCTCCATACATAAAGGAAAAACTGGACAAAAAAACAATTATCAAAACGAGGTTCGTTGTCGCAAATTCTGTTTACAAGAGTTATTACTATATAAATACATTAAAATGAACTGTTTTATGTGACAGAGGAAATAATATTTCACAATTGTTTTGCAATAATGTTTCACTTTTAAACTAAAGTTGATTATTATCCTGTTGTGGAAACGGGGGGTCTATAATTGTAAATAAGCTTTTAAAGTAACCTTGTATAATTGTAAGTAAGCTTTTAAATAGACCTAGACGCCATATCTCCCCGTAACTATCAAATTTGACATCGCGCGTATCGGAAATTCCCATATTTAGTTGCAAAAGTATAGAATTTTTTCCGAGCCGTACATTTATGAGAACGCAGCTCCGACACTATTTTCCTACTTAAAGAAATATCACCTCAGACTATCTCATCCTCTTTGAATCCTCCGCCTCGATGGGCAGCAATGCCGAGTCTTTCGAGGAACGAAGTCTACGATACACACTTGATTAGACAAACGTAGATCTGGTCTCAGATTATTCATTCGTTGTCCCATCCCTGTGCCCCGAGGGTAAAGGGCACTATGTCTACTTTTTGCAAAAATGGGATATTTTAATACATCCAATTTCATTGCTTATCATGAAGACATTGATAACTATGTGAAAAACTACGTTATTAATAACTATGTTAGAAGCAATAAGAGCAATGCCGTATTAATTTATTTATATCAGCATATAACGCGTTTAAACTGTTCTCGTGGAAAAATAGTGACATTGTGTCATTTACTTCCGAAGTACATTTTTCGAAAAGCCTAAGGGTTTTCGTGTCTCTTTAATGCAGACACTTCGGAATGATTCCTCTGGTAGTTGGTAAAGTATACTAGACAAAGGAGAAATTTGTGTTTCTTCGTGCATATGCATCCTTCACGCCCTACCCCTCCATTCATCAGCTGAAACCTCAAATTGAGAGGGCCTAATGACAGTTACGAAATAATGATTTTAGATTTCTCGCAAGCTGGACACTATGAGTATTTCCTCGTTTTCTACAAGCTATGTGTGAAAGCGAAATTGCTTCCTCATAATCGTTCAAAATAAATATTTGAGAATAACTCTGGATTTAAGAATTTCGTTCCTACGATCAATTCGTACAGTTCGACGTTGTTGTGTGTCCATGAAATTTAAAGACACTCGTGCAGGCGTGTGCCTTTAGCATAGTGTGTATACTGCGGTTTTCATAGAGTTGCGTTTGAAGTGAATCAGCTGTTACGATGTCATCCAATCGGAAGGCTGAATGCCACAATTATGACGTCACTGTAATAATGGGTGAGGTCCCCGGTGAGGTCCTTGGACGACACCGTAACAGCTGATCAAATGTCAGGAACTGCGAAGTAAAAACCGCAGTAAACACCCAATGTCTCTAGTAAACGCTGCAAGGGTAGAGGGTAAGGTGAATAGCGTATCTGCCCTTGCATAATCTGAATTCAAATCCCCGCGCACAGAAATGTTTTTTTCTTGTTGGAAACACATTTGTAGGTTCATGTAGTACTAGTATAATATAGCGTTGCAGTTGCAAATACTCCGAGAAGTTTGGGTTGTAGCACCAATAGTTTTAGTAGGAATTCCTAAAGACTTACTTTTGGAATCATTCTGAATATGCGAAGCGACAGTCATGTTGATTCAAAACACCCGAGAATTTAGTTTACTTTGCTGTTCAATTGTTGTAATGTCCACGAGTTTTGTGCGGCACGCGTACAGAAAGTTTGTTCTTTTTGAAAGTAACACTTTGCAGTCAATAAAGAAGGAAGGTAAGTGTCTCGTAACAGCCGATCTGACTGGGAGGTTCTAGCTTCGAGTCCTGACGGCGGCAGGATTTTCGACACTAGCTAGGTCGAATTCAGTCGCTGTCTGGAGGAGAATTCTAGCGGCTGGCTGCTCTGATCGATAAGTTTTCCGTGGTTTCTCCGATCAACACCAGGCGAATGCCGGAGCAGTACCCTGCCAAACGGGCCACGGACCGCGCGCGATCTGTCCTCCCTCTTCCTTGTCCTATCCTCTCCCCTTACACACACACACTTACACTAACATGCACTACACTACCACATATTCCGGGAGACCGGTCGGGAGCTTAGAGCTTGTCCCGACTGGGGCGGTGCCCCGCTGGTGGGAGAGTCCTGGTTGGGGGGAAACCCCACTAGCTAGTCCCACTAGTAGGTTGGCGCCGGATCTCGCCATCTAGCGGGGAAAGATCACCACCATCTTCCGAAAAAAGCATGCTCTACACTTACGGGACTAATGACCAAAGCAGTTGACGCGCTCGGAAACACGAAAAAAATCAATCAATCAACTTTGCAGTCAATGAAGAGGGAAGGTGTCTCGTGTCACTCGAGTTCCTTGCCCTATCTCTCGCTGGGTGGCGGCGTCTTGAGAGTGGCAGTCGAAGGTCCTGGGCGAGACATGATCTCTGCGGTACGAGGCGCTGGCGGCGGCGCCCACGCCAAGCGGCCCGGTTCGGACAGGCGCCCAGGGCGGCGTTGGCGGCGGTGCGGGTGCCGGTGCGGGCGGCGGCGCGGGCGGCGGCAGTGGTGGCCACGAGGAGGGCGCGTTTCCTGGCCAGCGTCACGCGTCGCTGACGAGTCGATGCGGTAGCGGGGCTGCGAGGGGTGTGTTGATGGCGAGGGCGAGGCCGAGTACGGACGACGAATGAGACGGCGTGTCGAATTTGTGTTGATACCCGGCGTGTCCACTACTAAGGTCACTAGTCTCGTTAGTGGAGTACAAGTTATAGCCTGGAAGGTGGCGGTCCTCCACCGCTAGAACGCGAGATCAAGCGCCGACCTACACGATCTCCCTCTTCAGGTATCTCCCCGAGAAGGGTAGCTCCCTCGTCGGTCAAGCTCTTAAGCTTCCATCTACTCTAATCTTGACATGTGTGATACTGAAGGGCATGTGTCTGTGTGTAGAAGGGGAGAGGAAGGGACAAGGATGAGGAAGAGATGATCCGCACGCTCCGTGGCGAGTTTGTTAAGGTACTGCTCTGGCAGTCGCCTGGTATCGATCGCAGGAACCACGGAAAACTACCGATGAAATCAGCCGGCCGTTGAAATTCTCCACCAATCAGTGGCTAAAAACTACCCTAGCTACTGTGGAAAATCGCCACCGTCAAGACTCAAACCCTAGGACGTCTGAAGTAACGATGTTCCCGCTGAGTTATTGCAGCCGTTGCGAGAGGGCGGGCGAGGGCGGGCGTGGGCGGGCGAGGGCGGGCGAGGGCGGGCGAGGGCGGGCGAGGGCGGGCGAGGGCGGGCGAGGGCGGGCGAGGGCGGGCGAGGGCGGGCGAGGGCGGGCGAGGGCGGGCGAGGGCGGGCGAGGGCGGGCGAGGGGCGGGCGAGGGCGGGCGAGGGCGGGCGAGGGGGGGGGGGGGGGGGGAGCGAGGCGGGGCAGGCAGAGCGGCGTTCCCAGACCGGAACACCACGCCCTCGGCGCTGCTGCCGCCGCCCCCGCCCCGCCCGCTCCACCTGGGAACTTTGCGCCAGGCGACACAATGGGGAAACGGACCGCCAGAACCGCACCGTAAAACCACCGCCGCCGCCGTAGCCGACTACACAACTGCTCCACTTCCCTCGTCCCGACGAGCGACGACGCCGACGCCGACGCCGACGCCGACGCCGACGCCGACCCCCTTCCGTGGCCCTCGGCTGAGGAGCACCATCGCGCGGCGCCACACGATCGCCTTAAGGAAGGCAAATCGAGCTGTTCGTGATTTGAGCTTGAAAGCAAGAGTGCCGTATGCCACTCATTCTTTATATGCAGATAGTATTTCTATCAGCGCCTTACCGGTAGCGGTAGCTCAGTGCATCAACTGATGTCACTGCATCGCTTCTAACTGGGAGGTCCTAGGTTCGAGTCCTGACGGTGGTAGGATTTTCGACACTAGCCTCTCAGCTAGGTCGAATTCAGTCACTGTCTGGAGGAGAATTGTAGTGGCCGGCTGCTCTGATCGGTAGTTTTCCGTGGTTTCTCCGACCGACACCAGGGGAATGCCGGAGCAGTACCCTAACAAACGAGCCACGGACAGCGCGCGATCTGTCCTTCCTTGTCCTATCCTCTCCACTTACACTCACACACTTACACTAACATGCACTACACTACCACATATTTCGGGAGACCGGTCGGGAGGTTAGAGCTTGTCCTGGCTGGGGCGGTGCCCTGTTGGTGGGAGAGTCCTGGTTAGGGGAAGCCCCACTAGCCGGCGGTAGGTCGGCGCCGGATCTCGCCATCCATCAGGGGAAAACCACCGCCATCTTCCGAGAAAAAACATGCACTACACTAACAAGACTAATGACCAAAGCAGTTGACGCGCCCGGAAACAAGAACAAATCAATCAATCTAGCCTAAGTGGCGAAGGGACTTCGGTTCAAATACGCATACGCATTGGATCTGAGTTCCAATCCTACGTAAGGCATGAATGCCGTAGTATGTTGTGGCATGTTCTCCATTCACAGCACATGGTGGCTTGCTGTTGAACCCCATTACTTCCCTAATTCCTTAGCTCTCCCTTGTATGAGAGTGCAGAGCGCGGTATGTGAGCCGCATTCTCAGGGCCATCGGGGAGCGGCCTCGTTCCCTTCCTTTAACTCAGCCTGAGTTCAGATCGGCTCACGAGCTTGGCCCAGTCTGGGAGTACACACAATCGAAATAAGTTCGCTGTGATAGCTGTTGAGAGGCGGAGGAAACTCGGCGGCTGCGCCCGAAGAGTAGTCTCGGCCGGGGCGGGGGAAGTCTAAGAGCACCGAAATGGGCCAAACACGGGAAAGAGGAATACAACAAAGTTAACAATATATTCGCTTACAATATGGTACAGTTCACACCGAAATTGAGCTAAGATGAGAGATTTGTAACTTGTTACCACACAGACAGCTACAATTAAAGTATACGTATCTGCAATTTTAAAGTATAATTTCATGTGCGCCATTTTTCCATTTAAAACCCCACAATCTTTGGATATAATGATACACTCCATTCAATTTGTTTTGCTCCACTTTTGCTCGCACCTCAATGCTTAATGCAATAATGCAAGAATGAAGAACAATTGGCTTCTTTTAGTTTTTATTGTAGATAAAAGTAATGAAACAAGCTATTACATCTTTTATTGAATTTATTTCTGTAAACAACGAATCTCTTAATTTGACTCATTTTGTTTTAATAAACAAACTACCAGTATAGATATTTAAATGAAAAATGTCGTATTGTAATGTATGTGCAGAATTTTAGAACAAAAATTTAGACTTCTTGATCTTGATCACTGATTTGGTCTAGGGCTCTATCATGCCTCTTGGCAGTGAACGAATAAAATGGATGAAATACCGAAAGAATATAGTTCTTTGAAGTGATACATTATTTTGCTCGATTTCTGATATCAGTTCATTGGCTTATCACATTTAATCATGGTTGGGACTAATAATTTCTCATCTTTTAAATCATCGAAATGTCAATTATTGTCAACGATTTGGAAACTGTTTTACTAACGATGTGATGCACAGTAGATACATCATTCAATAGAAATGACTTGCACCATTTTTGTTTCCATCACAATGACCGTTCCGTAACCTACATTTCATTTCTGCTGCCACTTGGTGAATATATGAACTTCAGCTCATGCCACTCGTGTGAATAAAAAGGGTGATACAAACTTTCTTTTAAAATCAAGACAAGTGTAAGTGAAGACTTGACTTGCAAAACGTTTGCTCTTAGAGAACTTTGTTACTTTAACTAAACTAACTACTTTGCGCTTTAAGGCAATTATTTATTGTGATTTTACCGTAAAAGTTTTCAAACGATGTCCTGTTTTTAAAAATTTCGGTTGGTAACACTATAGTACGATTTTAATAAAGCTGCCTCGACATATATATATATATATATATATATATATATATATATATATATATATATATATAGATATAGATATAGATATAGATATAGATATAGATATAGATATAGATATAGATATAGATATTAAGTTAGGAATATTTTAAGGCTACGGAGGTATTGAACATGTAAAGAAAAACCAACGATACCAAACCAGCAGTCAACTTTTTCCCTTGCAGAAAAATTTCCTCTAGAGACATTCAAACTTAATTCATTTAGCATATTATTGTTTCTTAGGAATTCAAGTGTAATGTATTAGGTCAAGTGTTAAGTACAGGTTGTGGGAGAAACCTAAGGGTTGCATTATATTCAAAGAATTCCACTGCACGTCCGAAATGGTGAATGATCTTCAATAGCCTCGAGAATCGCCGTCCATCTGTATTTCGTTCCGTCTCTAAAGAAAATGAATGCGCCTCGTCTGCGCAAGAACTCCGGTGTGTTCTTGCGACGTTGTGCAAAATCGTCTTGCAACGTAGGTAGTATGGGACTTGCTCTGCACTTCGTTTATCTCACGATCATTCCAGAGCGCCGAGTTAAATACGGTCCCCCAGTGTGTGCGGTGGTTCACAGAATCCTACCGTCAGGGCGCCGACAAGAACTATAGCAACGCAATAGTTTGTGGACGCAATGGTAGGTTACGCAAAAGCTCTTTATAGTAGAATTGTTATGGGACTTGCACTGTAAATTACTATCTCGTGGTCTATCGCCAGCGCGACGATTAGCAAAGTATCTGGAGCCTGCAATGCAGGACTGGTCTGCAGTTGCACTGGACCTGATCTGACGAGAATGTGACGTTCTGATGTAACACATTGCGGTGTAGTACTTCCCTTCACGCCGGCACTTAAAGACTTTGTTACAAAACCCAATGTTTCGTATTATCAATTCATAAAAAATGAAAGTAAATTTGTAAAATCCTAGTCCTCCATCACGTAGTTAGAAAAGGAAAGATGCCAAATACTCAATTATTAGGTCATGCATTTCTTTTCTTCCAGTCAGTCCGGGGTGAACGAGATTGTAAAGTAGGGTTAATGTAAATATTCCGGTTCGCATAAAATAAGCAAATTAACGCTTTCGCTAATCCACTTCCATTTTTTCTTCGTGTTCTCCTTTTACCTCATGCCCCACTGCGTCGAGGAGAAGATACTTTGACAACTCTTAATCAACGACGCTGTCTTTGAATCGTATTCAGGATGGAAAATTGATTTCTTCTTTACTCGAGTCTGTAATTTCAAAAACTTGTTTGCTAATTCTGTCGTCAATAATAATCATGGCAATACTTAATGACTAAAACTTTCACTTCCATCTTTCACTGTGTAAACGTTCTCACTTTTGGGGGTTTTCTGATAGACTGTGCTAGTTTTTTTTTTTTTGTTTTTTGTTTTTTTCAGAGGATTCTCGCCGGTAACATTTTTATCATCCTCTGTCACTGACTCACGGATACATAAATGGTATTCTTACGATTTACAACAACATATTTTTTACAACAATGAATGTCTAGTCGATGGTGGTGGAAAGAAAATTGCACATCATTATTTCAGCATCCAGTTATTTACGAATTTATTTTAAATTTGGATTTCAGGTATATTATACCCCCAAAATAAGGGAAAATTGCAGAAAATCCGTTTTTTGTCTTTTAGCAGAATCTGAACCTTAGATATATTCTCTTGAACATGGCGAAACCCGTTTTATTCTACGATCTTTCGTTTTTTATTTCGATATTTATGTAGCCTTGCATTAGGGGAACCACATCCCATTTTCGAAAGGGAGCGCGGTTCCCTCCCCCCAAAAAATACAAAACCAAAACCAGACAACACTAGAAAATAATAATAGAAGAAGATACTTAAGAGGAAGAATTAAAAAAATAAGAGAAGATATAGACATAGAAAAAGAAAGCATAATCTATAACCCTACAGCTTGCTAGAGCATTACAAACTTTGAAGCCATTTCCCCGAAAGTTGACTTTTTGGCTGTCATTGGAAACTTGAAACATCATGTCTCCAGTTCTATGTAAGATAACTCTGAATTTTTGTTATAATTCTGAAATATATAGCTAGCGTATGAAGCAAAACTAAACATTTGAACCAATTATTTCATGACGAAAATTTTATTTACATCCATACTAAACTAGTGCTCCTAAAACAGCCAGTACTTTCTCTACTGTATTTTCGTGCAAAATGACGTGAAAAGTACTCAAAGTTTCGAAAAATTGTACATGATCTTATTTCAAAATCTATACTTAAGGAACAGATTTCATTAAGAGGAAAAATCTCTATCTTCATTATTGTAGTTGTAGGAAAACTCCGAAACAATTTTGAGCTTATGCAATTGTCGAAAAATCATTTCAACGAAATTGAGATTTTCAACGAAAATGAGACCTGCACCATTCTCTTAAACGTCCTTCACACACTCCAACAACAACATTTAATTAAAAACGATGGGTTTATTTCTTTAAAAATTTTGAAAATGTTCCACAGGCTTCATGTAAAGTACCCCCCAAAATAGAAATATGGGTTTCAAATTCAAGGGGCCGCGACAGCCAGATCGATTGTGGAATATTAATTTCAGAGAAAATTCGCTGAGAAACGATTTAGCGACCGAAACGCGACGAAAGAAACGACACGCAGACAAACAGACGTTTTGCCGTCATTCGATTTTTTGGTATCAAGAACCCACAAAACTTATTCTGGTTACACCGCGTGAGAGAGGATTTTTTCCCCAAATTTAGCAACTGGCTTTTATCCATTTTTTCGTTATCAGAGCCCTGTAATAAGGGTTTTTCTGCCGAAAATTCGCCGTTTTTTCGCACAGCACTACATAACTTTCTCTCTACTCCGTGGGGAGAAAGTAAAAATAAGTGAGGATGACTTCCCTTGCCTCCCCATCCGAAACCGCCACTGATTCTCAGATATGTGGCAAAAAACTTCTTCAAAAATCCCATGATGTAATGAAATGTAGAAATGTAGTATTTTGCATTCTTAACAAAGCAGTTATAGTAGTTTTTATATTTATCATGGTCGTGGAAATAGTGTGTAGTGAGTAGTGGGATTTAGTGGTCAATGATAGCAAATGCGAAACCTACGTTTAGAAAAAATTCCCTAGTCTTCTTGAAAAAATTTTATTTTGAGTTCGTTGACGAAGATTTTGAGTGTTCATTAGGGTATCAGTGGAGAGAAGGGAGTCACCCTGTGACCCAGCTCTCAACGTGGGGGCGAATTCTATCGAAGGGACCCATCGGCTGAGTTTGGTTCAGAGTCAACATTGCCAATGACTCTGCAGCGACTGACCGGGATGTAGGGTTCGAGTTCGGGCAGATTTACGACACTAGCTACTACATAGCTACGTGCGAGATCCTTCCTTCCCCTTCTTTATTCTATCCTGTACATTTACAGACACATACACTTATACACTGCGCTACCACGCATGTCGGGAGAGTAGTACTTGTCGCGGCTGGGATGGTGTCGCGCTGGGGGAGATACTTCGGGGGGAATCCCCCACAAGCCTAATTGTAGGATTGTGCCGCATCCCTCCATCCAGTGGGGGGAGACCACTGTCACCTCCCGAAATAAAACATTCACTACACTAACGCGACTTATGACCATAGCAATTGACGCGCCCGGAAACATGAGATAATTAATCAAAGGGGCACTACTTACCATCGGAGGGGGGGTCACCTACGCAAACGAAAGACACACGCATTCACTCTGATCGGCAATTATGAAAGATATTTTTAAACTCTCTGTTTATTGTTTTCTTTTCTTATATCTAGCTGAGTTGCATCCCATCTCGATCGTGGTTTTATTGTAGCTTAACAGCAATACATAGACTGAATGATGAGTCGGACCATTGTTTACTTTTGGGCTGTATTTTCGGTTTCTTTCTCCTGCAAACCACACGTTTTTTTGTACTAAAATATAATAATAATAATAATAATAATAATAATAATAAATAATAATAATAATAATAAGGCACTGAAAGATTGCAAATAGCCCACTTAGCGTGTATGGACGACATTAAACTCTCCTCTGGTACGATGCGTGGCTTAAATATTCAGATAAAAGTTACTGAAGACTTCTCCAGGGACATAAATATGCAACTGGGCATTGATAAATGCAAAATACAACAAATACAGAAGGGTAAACTCATTAGTGAGCTCACTTACGAGACTGTTAATGGAGAAACAATCACTGCTCTGGAAGCTGACGAGCTCTACAAATACCTTGGGATACAGCAAGGAAATATGATTGCATATCATCAACTGAAGGGTATGCTGAAAACAGAGTTTGCCAACCGACTCAAGTCAGTGTTGAAAACTTCCCTCAACTCTCGAAACCTCACGACTGCCATTAACTCGTATGCTATACCCATTATCACCTTCTCGATGGGTATTCTTAAATGGTCCACAACCGACCTAGAGGAATTGGAGAGACTTGTAAGAGTTCAAATGACACGCTTCGGTTGTCACCATCCTAAAAGTGCGATCCAAAGGGTCACACTGCCTCGACAAATGGGAGGGCGTTGTATTGTGAAGTTCACGAATCTCCATGCCAAACAGATAATAGCCATGAAGAAGTATTTCGCAGAAAAGGCATGTACTTCTCGACTCCACAAGGTACTTGTGCAGTCAGATGACAATTACACGCCCCTCAATCTAAAACAAGATATGCAAGTTCATCAGCTCTCTTTGCAGCAAAAGATCGATTCCTGGAAACAGAAAGCACTCCACGGTGCATATCCTGCTGCAGTAGCCAATCCAAATGTCGACCATGAAATGTCGTACAAATTGCTCAGTATAGGATATTTGTACCCTGAGAGTGAAGGTTTCATAATAGCAATTCAAGATCAGGTGATTCCCACAAAGAATTACCTAAAATATATCATCAAAGACCCAGGAGTACTAACTGATGAATGTCGTATGTGTGGTCGAGATCATGAAACCATTCAGCTTATTATCTCTGGCTGCAGTTGTCTAGCTCCCACTGATTATAAAGTGAGACACGATGAAGTGGGCCACATCATCCAATCCAAACTAGCCAAAAATACAGGCTACCTCAGAAAGTGGACCACCATATTATCAGTATCATCCAGAAGCTGTACTAGAAAATGAGACACATAAGTTATACTGGGACAGCAGTATTCTGACAGACATGACAATTCAGCACAACAGACCTGATATTACTCTCTGGGACAAATCTGCAAAAAAAGTTTGGTTTATTGATTTTGCAGTCGTCAATACCAGCAACATGATGACAACATACCAGACTAAAATCGACAAATACAGAGAACTAGTATTTGCCGTAAAAGAACAATGGCGAGTGTCAAAAGTTAAAACTATCCCAATTGTACTGTCAGGAACTGGTGTTATACCAAAAACTTTGCAGATCGGTGGAAGAACTCGGCTTGGAGAAGAGCATTATCATCAGCCTCCAGAAGTCGGTTATAATCAGGACCTGCTCACTAGTCAGGAGATTCATGGGAGGACATGTGGGGTTTTGAAAGTTCATTTTTTTTGTAGATTTTAAATATGTCAGTGCTACCATGCTTTGATATTGTATCTGTGTGGTATCCATGTTAAACCAAAAACTTTGAGAGAAAACAAAATAATAATAATAATAATAATAATAATAATAACAATAATGCAAATAGATGGCTCGTTTCAAGTAGTTTTGGACCATATAGGATCAATCTTACGTGGATACCAGGAATTAAGATATTTGTATTTT
>BLKR01015642.1:0-59052 GCA_011170035.1 Teleogryllus occipitalis
GCGGGGGCGGGGCGGGGGCGGGGCGGGGGCGGCCCGTGGCCGAGGATTACCGCGGGTTTTCACTGCCCGCCACCGCACGCGGTGAAAGCGTGAAGGGACCTCGCCTGCCCTCCCCCCCGCGCCGCGCCGCGCGCATTTTAATGGCTTTTCACGAAGGGGGATTTTATATTCAGGTTGGAATTTCGTTCGAGGACAAATTGCCGCCGGCGTGTAGTTGATGAAGGCTTGGAAGGGCTCATTATGTTCGCTGGAGGAGGAATTTAAGGTGCGTAAAGCCTTCTTCGGAGTGGTTAAAGATGAGTTGGTTGACGACAGGACCCCCCAAATGGACTCTGGCATTAGCACGTAATGTCTTGATAACTTGATAACTAAGGAGCGATTTGAAAGTTGTTCAGTACTGTAAATGAATATTGTTTTTTTATTATTAATATGTTTTTTGTGAATTAATTTAAGAATATATTTTTTGTTAATGGATAATACAAAAAAGTTTAACTCATATTCCAAACGCATAACTAACCATAAGTAACTAATTTTACAATGATTAAGCGTGTTTGAGGAAAATATGTTAAAATGTTTATCATAAAAATTGTGTATCTAAAATTGCTAATTTCAATATTACAATGGCATTCGCAAAGATTTTATTGGAGTTTAGTGATTTATTATTCAAAATAACCTTAACAAATTAATTATGCGCAAATTACGGCAAATCATGCATCATTGACGACAAAACGACTTTACTATTATTCATTTTTTACTCGTCGAATTGTTTGAATGAATGCCACTCGAGTCGTGGAAATTGTCAAATAGCTTCTATAACAATCCTGTAGTTCAGGAATTCACTGTATCGCCATTTAATATTCTACAAACAGTTATCAAGATCATAACAAAACGTTTAATGTGACAATACCGATTCAAAGTATATTCCAATATCCCATTCCTGAAAAGTGCTCATTTCAAAAATGTCAATTTTTACACGAAATTAAGCGAAACTTCTGAACATATTCTCAGACTTATTTGTTTATACGTGCGTCTGTACAGTATGTTCTCTGATAATGTGACATAAATTATACATCTTACCTCGAATTATTGCATGATTACCTACCATGAACTAAAAACAATTAGTACTGAACAACAAAAAACTGAATTCAGATTAGATCATTTTTGCATTCCGTCTGTCCGTCCGTCTGCCCGTTTTGTGAACACTACTAAGGCCTAAATCATTCATACGATCTTTTCCAAATTGATGAAACCGCTGTCCATCCGGCTCTAGTTGAAGATTTGAAATTTTGAAAAACATTCTTTAAAATTTGGGGGTTCTTTCTATGTTGCCCCCGGACATTTTCAAAATAGTCTCAAAAACCGCTCCAAATTTGTTCTTTAAATTACTTGTCCGTTTAGAGTAAAATACACTTATAAACATGGCATAGGTCCGATTTTCGCTGTTAACTCTGAATTTTCGAAAATTGCCAAAATTTGAATTTTTTTCGGAGTCTTCCTACACCTGCAAAATTAAAGACTTGATTGAGATTGAGAAGACTTAATTGAGATTTTTTTGATTGATTGATTTTTTCGTGTTTCCGGGCGCGTCAACTACTTCGGTCATTAGTCCCGTTAGTGTAGTGCATGTTTTTTCTCGGGAGATGGCGGTGATCTTCCCCCGCTGAATTGCGAGATCCGGCGCCGACCTACCGTCGGGTAGTGGGGCTTACCCCTAACCTGGACTCTCCCACCAGCGGGGCACCGCCCCAGCCGGGACAAGCTCTAAGCTCCCGACCGGTCTCCCGAAATATGTGGTGGTGTAGTGCATGTTAGTGTAAGTGTGTGTGTAAGGGGAGAGGATAGGACAAGGAAGAGGAAGGACAGATCGCGCGCGGTCCGTGGCCCGTTTGGTAGGTACTGCTCCGGCATTCGCCTGGGGTTGATCGGAGAAACCACGGAAAACTACCGATCAGAGCAGCCGGCCGCTAGAATTCTCCTCCAGACAGCAGCTGAATTCGACCTAGCTGAAAAGCTAGTGTCGAAAATCCTGCCGCCGTCAGGACTCGAACCTAGGACCTCCCGGTTAGAGGCGCTGGAGAGACATTAGTTGATGCACTGAGCTACCGCTACCGGTTTGAGATTTTTTCCTTCAAATGAAATTTGTAGGAATTAATAGTTATTAGTTCTTTTATAACGGTCATGTCAATTAAAAAAAATAGTAGTTTTCGTGCAATAGTGCGTGCAATATTTGCCATTAAAAAAAATTACAAAAACAAAATTTTCTTAAAAACGGCTCCTAATTTTTTCTTTAAATTTTTAGTAGGATTAGTTCCAAACGAATCCTATACCATGGCATAAAATTCCTATTGAACTATTCTTTTGTTTTTTCAAAAAGTACAAACATGTGATTATTTTGACTTGTCTTTCACATCGGTAATATTCACATTAAAGGAAATTTCGTCACATTATTATATTTATGTGTACATTTTTTTTCCAAAAATTACACAAATGTAATTTTTTTCAAATACCTCTCACTCCGTTATTATGGGCATTTTCATCGATTTGTATGCATTAATACAATTGTGAGTGCAAGTGCTTCAAATGATTTCAAATGAACGTTTTCTAAAACTCAATAGATTCCTGTGAAAAAGATATTCAAATTTCGCATTTACAGTAATGCTTAATCGTCATTTTCTTAAAAGACGCTTCAGATTTTTATCTGAAACTTTCTATCTATTCTTTTAGTCTTTAATATTCTTGAAGTAATAATTCGGTTGTACTTGGAAAACAAAAAGTTGAGGAAATGTAAAAAAAAGTACTTTGAGCGACGATAGATGGCAAAACCTTAAAGCCAGACCACACCAAGGAAATTAGAAAACCATACTACGAGAAAGTCTGTGCCATTCTGTAGCACCTTGAGTTTTTCCTTTCATCTACCCTTACACGCACACGCATATATAAACATACTTACACTACACTACCACATATGTCAGGAGTCCATTGGAAGGATAGAGTTCGTTCTGCCTGGGACGGTGCCCCGCTAGGGGAGATACTTAGGGGAGAAAATCCACCGCAAGTCGACATTTAGGTCTTTTCGTTACATATCACCCAGCTGAGAGACACACGGCCATCTCCCGGAATAAACCATACACTACAATTACGAGATTAAAGTCCACAGAAGATGACGTGTCCGGAAACACCAAATAATCAATCTCCAGTTCACCGAAATGCTTTCATGTGCCTGCTACATCACCTCCTCATATTCCAGCAACCGCGATTTCTCACACCTGTTTGGTGTCTCGCGGGAGAGCTAAGCGGCGGTTCAGTTCCACCTCCGCAGCGAAAGGCTGCCCTCGGACTTGAAGGATGAACTTGAGAGGGAGCAGGTGCGGAGAGTGCGGACCGCCTCCAGCGCCCCTAGCGACCGAGGGAGGTAATAATCGCGCGAGGCGCCGTCGATGGCGGTGATGCGAGGCTGATGGGGCGGAAATGAAATCTCTGTCAACAGAGCGCGCGCCAGGCGGCGTTCGCTGGGAAGGAAACGGGGAGAGGAGTAAGGAAACGAATGGAAGGTACGAAGGGGAGGAAATGTGCGGGAGGTAGAAAAGGCATACCGACAGCACGAGATGTTGAAATGTGTGGGGTGAAAACAGAGGAAAGTGGACGTAACAAGGCGTAGGTGGGAAGTTGAAGACGAAAGAGGATGGATGGACAAATAGAGAGAATGCAAAAGATGGAGGATAGAAAAGAGAGTGGTTTTGAAGGGGGTAGAAAAGGAGGAGGAAAAGGGAATTTCGAAATGTGGTGGAAGACAGGAAGGTAACGAAAGCGGTGAAAAAGAGGGGTGGGAAAGAGACAACGCAAAAATATGAGAAAGGGGTAAGGAAGATAAAATAGGGAAATTGGGAATGATAAATGATTTGAAAAAAGAAGGATAGAGGAGACTGAGGATGGAAAAAAAGGGATAGTAGAAAAGAACACAGTGGAAAAAGGGTAAGTTGAAAGAAGACAGGGTTGAAAAGGGGAAGACAGAAAAGGGTCAAAGCAGAAAAGGTGGAGAATGAATAAGTGTTATGAGTGAAAGGGGGTGGATGGGAAGTGAGAGGGTTGCAACGGTGAGAATGCGAAAGGGGGCGGGTGGAAATTGTCGAGGGTTGGAAAGAGGGGAAGGAGGGAAGGAGGCAGGTGAAGAGGGGTCCTTCCCGAGATTGTGCGTGGATTGCGAGGTGGGCGGGGCGCGGAGGGCGGGGTGCGCAGGTAAGCCTCCTGAGGGGCGCTCGTTTCGGCCCGCGCCGAGGTGGAAATGGGGCAGAGGTGTCACTTGCAGGCGGCGGAGAACAAGTGACCACTTTGCTTCGGAATAGGTAAAGCTGGGGCGTCGATTTTATCTTTTTCAATTCCTTTCTTTTTTCTCAAAGTGCTTTTATTAGGTTCTTATCAATCTAGTCACATCTTTCCTTATGTTCTCTCTTTCACTTTCCCAGCCTTTGTTTGATATTTCCATCTCGAGTAATTACATGCATCCATTTCAAAATGGAAACTATTAGGACTGAAAATGAAATTCAAAACCCACCGAGGATCCAATACTTATAGAAACTAAAATAGGTGCCACAATGTTTAACTATTTAATTACTAATTAATTACCGCAAAATCAATTTTTTTCAGTTCATTTTCCCCATGAACAAGGTGATTGCAGCTTGATACTAATTTCAAGTAACATTGGTTATTTTGAAAACATTCAATGGCAAACATGTATTGTAAGATATTTAATTAGTAATTAAATAGTTAACAATTCTGGAACTTCTTTTATTCGATTCTCTGATAGTGTGTAAGATAGCTGGTCTTGGTAGCCCGATTGTGTTTGGCGCTCATTAATCCACCACTCCTGACGGACACATGGAGATTACCAGATTTTTACGGGTAGGATTACTGCGCGACAAACTTTGTTACAGAACATCCTTTCTCGGTAATGCTTGCCCGGCCGAGACGCATCTCCCGAGGAAATTGCGCCCTCGTCGCCACGCGCGTTGGAAGCGGAGGCGGGGACGCAGGCACAAGCGGAGGCGGAGACAGAAGCGGAGGCAGAGGCAGAGGTGGAGGCGGAGGCAGAGGTGGAGGCAGAAGCGGAGGTCGAGGCGGAGGCGGAGACAGAAGCGGAGGCGGAGGCAGAAGCGGAGGCAGAGGCAGAAGCGGAGGCGGAGGCAGAAGCGGAGGCAGAGGCAGAAGCGGAGGCAGAGGCAGAAGCGGAGGCAGAGGTAGAGGTGGAGGCAGAAGCGGAGGTCGAGGCGGAGGCGGAGACAGAAGCGGAGGTCGAGGCAGAAACAGAGATGGAGGCAGATGCGGAAGCGGAGACAGAAACGGAGGTACAAATAGAGGTAGAGGTCGGTCCCCGAGGGCGTCGGAAGGGCGCGACACAGAACAGCTGCCCCCAGCGCCCTGCGCCGCGGCTCCCCACAATCAGATGCCAATCAGCGGCCGCCGCCACGCCCCTTTCCTCTCCCCCGCCCCGCACTCCGGCGCTCGTCCAGACCAGTGTTGCCAGGCTGCCGCGAGCACTTGCCCCGAGAGCGCGTTGCAATGACCACGAAAACAACAAAAAATTATTCTATTTACTTTTTAATGTTTAAGGAAATTTCAGATGGCTCAGAATAAATGGTGCACATTTTTATGGAATGTAAAAGGGCAATAAAATAATTACTTTTTGCCAATGAATATGTAGTGGGAAATTTTATGTGAAATTCCATGTGACTTTTCCCCACATGTGAATTTAAATCTGCCATACGATTATTAATAATGGGTGATTTAGCAACAATTTACAGGATTTTTCAATGAATATTGCCCCAAACATAGTATAAAACTGCCCACTTTCCTTTGGGTATTGTATAGTCAGAAAGAGAATTTTTATAAATATATGAGCAATAAATATTGTTTCCGTATTGTGATCCTTGCGTATAATAAGTTAAAGATTTGTAATTGTATTTAGAAAAAAATGGGTTTTACACTTGTTATTAAGAATTAACATACATCGTCATTTCAAAATGGTATCAGAATCCAATTTTTAACGAAAACACAATTTAAAATTATTGGTTAATGATTTTATATTACATTTTTTGGTTTTCTACGATTATATCGCTTTCAGAAAACTCAAAGAATATTTTCACATAATTATGATTTTAGACGAAATTCGTCACGTCATCTTAAGATTGGTATACCAGAAATTAAACCAGTTTATCCAATAGTGAACATAAAACCAAATCAATATCCCTACCTAAATAGCCTTAAGGAAATTTTCCTTAAATTTACCACCAAGGAAACTGTTGTGTTCGGCGAACAGGTGTTTGGCGAACGTGTGTTCGCCAGGCGCGCACCGGGGGCAGCTGAAGTCGCAGCGAGCTTAGGACACACGCCAGCAGCGCTGAGCCGTGGAGTCTGGGCTGGTAGTGGCGCCGGATATACAGGATGTCCCACCAAACACTGGTTACTCCCACAACTTCTGAACGGTTCACAACATCGAAATGCAGTTTTCGCTCAACAATGAAGAATCATGGGGCGAGTAATATGCTGTACAGATATTGCTTGAACTATTTTTACTTTTCGAGAAATTTAATCTTCGATGATTTTAATGGAATTCTGTATTTTTTCTCCAGCAAATGATAGATAATAAAATAGAAATACAATAATGTATCATTTGTAATATTTTAATGGTAATTTGAGAGTAAAATTATACTTTCTGACATGTGATTTTATATTAATCGTGCAAAATTTCCTAAAGCAGCCATTACAACTGTCACCTTTTGGGAAAGGTGGGCTTCGAGGCTCCACCACTATTGCGGGGAGAGGCTGCGAAGGCCAACTTCCCCCAAAACCAACAGTTGTAAGGGCTGCTACATGAAATATTGCACGTTTAAATTAGAATCATTTATCAGGAAGTATAATTTTTTACTCAAAATATTATCAAACCGTAAACATATGTTACATCGTTGCCTTCCTCTTTTTATGATCTATTGCAAGTAGGAAATATATTTCATTTAAACATTCAAAAATATTAAGTTTTTCGAAATAAATATATCTCCAACAATACCTCCACACCATATTACTTGCCCCATGATTCTACATATTTGAGCGAAAACTGCATTTCTGTATCGTGTACATAGATGTTACAGGGGTGGTCCATAATTGGTGGGACACACTGTATAATGACCTACCCGGTAGTAGGCCTGGGTAGTATGGCCTGGGAGTTATTCGCGAGTTGAGTGCGCTACCTTGAATAAGAACTGTAACGCCGACAGTGTTTTCCTCCACTAGACAACAAATCTACGAGTAAACCCTTACGACAACACAGCTTGAGTGCACAGGTGAAGCTCCTTTCCACCATCTCCGACTCAGTGGCTCGAACTTCCGCTAGGCTTCGGCTGTGTATCAGCCCCGTCTCGCCAGTCCGGTCACCGCTTCTATCCTCCCTCTATCTCCGACCGCCTCCTTCCTTCCCTCCAATCCCCCTCCTTACCTCCCTCCGCCCCTGCTTCCTTGTCATGTATTCGGTTGGACTGATTGCAGCTGAGGCACCCGGATTCATCAAACGTCATTTGTCCCGTCAGTGTAGCGCAAGATTATCCTTCGAGTGGTGGGGTGATCTTCCCCGCTGGATGCTGAGATCCGACGACGACCTACCATCGGCTAGCTGAGTTATCCCCAACCCGGAATCTTGCACCAGTGGGGCACCACCCCAGTCGGGTCAAG
Organism: Teleogryllus occipitalis; assembly: GCA_011170035.1. Classification (NCBI taxonomy): domain Eukaryota; kingdom Metazoa; phylum Arthropoda; class Insecta; order Orthoptera; family Gryllidae; genus Teleogryllus; species Teleogryllus occipitalis. The sequence goes on from BLKR01015642.1 coordinate 7,720, forward strand.
CTTTAATCTCCCGACCGGTCTTCCGGCATGTGTGGTAGTGTAGTGCATGTGAGTATGTGTAAGAAAGGGGTGAGGATAGGACAAGGAAAAGAAAAAAGCGCGCGGTCTGTGGCCCGTTTGTTAGGATACAGCTCCGGCATTCATCTGGTTTTGATCGGAGAAACCATGGAAAACTACCGGTCAGAGCACCCGGCAGCTAGTCGTAATTCGACCTAGCTATATAGATAGTGTCGAAAATCCTGCTACCGTCGGGACTCTCACCCTTGGACCTCCAGATCAGAGGCGCTGCAGTAACATCACTTGATGCACTGAGCCACTTCAGTTGCTCTTATTCGGTGCAGTCGCCTTCTCTGCAATGCCTCTGGTCAATCGCGTCATGTCGAAAGTTTTCTTATTTTTTTATGTGTTGGTTGGATCACATGCAGTTCATTTATGCAAGAGCAGTGTGACAAAAGTATTAGCCGATAAAACAAACTGAAAGTTACTCAAAAAAATAAATGAAATATGTTATGTTTTGCGTCGTTTTGGAGTTTGAAACTTTCGTTTGTGCAGCTGTGCTCTGTCGTCAGATATGCAATGTTCCTGTCACGGTTGAATCCACTACATATAAAACACCAAAAATGAATATACTTGTCCGTTTGAATGTCTTTAATACAATGTCGTTTATAGTCTTAGCCTGATAATACCTATTCATGTTCATCTTTGTGAACAATTCAAAAAAGTTAGGTGTTAAAGAATATGTATTCAAAAGCTTTACAAGCGAGAGCAATTTTTAAGTAAATTATATCATTAAAATATGTAGTCAAATTCTTGCTTACAACACAAGCACCACATATTTAACAATTCGGTAGAATTATTATCCACTAGTCGTTGACTTCATATCTACAAAAATGATGGAAAATAATTACAGCTATAACTTTGCTCACAAATTAAATATCACCCATGCATTAGAGAAATCTCGGAATAGTTTTATGTATCCATCTACATTATTATCTTTTCCAAGCACAAGTGTAATTGCCGCAAGCTTTCTGGCGGGATTACTCTCCGCCTGTTGTTAGTGGGCGCTGAGAACGTCGTGAAATAATTATAGACCAACGCCGGTCGTCTGTGTCCAGGCTTGAGATGGAAGCTGGTGACGAGGCAGAGCAAAGCAGGGCAGGGCGGGAAAAGGGCGGAATAGGATGAAGGAGGGTGGGGAAGCGAGGAGGGCGGTCAGTGAAGAGGGTGGGGCAGTGAGGAGGGCGTGATTCGAGAGGAGGGCAGGGCAGTGAGGAGGGCGTGGCAGTGGGGAGGGCGTGGCAGTGAGGAGGGCGTGGCGGTGAGGAGGGCGTGGCAGTGAGGAGGGCGTGGCAGTGGGGAGGGCGGGGCAGTGAGGAGGAGCGGGGCAGTGAGGAGGGCGGGGCAGTGAGGGAGGGCAGGGCAGTGAGGAGGGCAGGGGGCAGTGAGGAGGGGGCAGGGCAGTGAGGAGGGCGTGGCAGTGAGGAGGACGTGGCAGTGAGGGAGGGCGTGGCAGTGAGGAGGGCGTGGCGAGGAGGGCGTGGCAGTGAGGAGGGCGTGGCGGTGAGGAGGGCGTGGCAGTGAGGAGGGCGTGGCAGTGAGGAGGGCGTGGCAGTGAGGAGGGCGGGGCAGTGAGGAGGGGCGGGGCAGTGAGAGGCGGGGGCAGTGAGGAGGGCAGGGCAGTGAGGAGAAGAGAGAGGCAGTGAAGAGGAGAGCGGAGTTGGGCGGGACAGGGAGGATCAGATGTGAAGGTGGAGGTGGCAACGGAGGCAGTGGCTGTGGTGAAGGCATCGATGCTGGTGGCGGAGGCAAAAATGACGGCGGCGGCGGGAGGCGGTGGGGGCGACGGAGGCGGTGGCGGAGATGGGGCAAGGGGGGAGTGAAGCGGCGGCGGTGGCGGCAGATGCGGTGGCACAGGAGTCGGAAATAAGGTGGTGGCAGGGGAGGCGGCGGAGGAGATAGCGAAGGTGGAGACAGTGGAGGTGGAGATACTGGGGAAGAAGTAGTTATTGGAAATAGGGAAGATGCCGAGAGTCAGTGACGACGGAAATAAAATCAAGCTTGAGGGAGATCACTGAATGCTGAGGCGCTGTGTTGGCTATTGAAGTGGATATGTGCGGTATGAGGCAATAGGAAAGCGCATTCGAAGGGTAATCTGGTATGGAGATATAGGGTATTAGAAGCGACTAGATAGAGATGGTTGTTGTGGTGTTGAGAACAGAGGGTGATGACTATAATAGGACTTGTGGTTACGGCGTTGGTTGCCTCGGTTTGAGTTATAGGAATTGTAATTCATGTTAAATGGTGATGAAGCGAAAGAGGAGAAAATATAGTTGTTCATGACGCGTCCTGGTGACGTGTATAGGAATGAGAACGAACTGACTGTTAACAGCTAATCACGACACCATTTCAAACTCTTCAACGATGCCTGCAAAGTAGTTCGTAAAAACAAAATAGATACGCCGCGCGGATGGCGGTGGATGAGGGGAGGTGGAGAGACCGGAGGGAGAAGGGGCAGAGGCCTTCGCAGGAGCAGGAGGCCGTGGTTGTGGTAGCGGTGGTCGCGCGCGGGGCGTGGCATTGTGAACGCAGCCTCGTTAACACCGCCCGCCCTTTGCCGCACAATGGAGGTAAATTACAAGCGTTTGCTTCGTCTCGGTGGGTTGACGGCGCGCCTGGGCGGGACAGGCCAGCGTGGAGGCGGCGGCGGCGGCGGCGGCGAAGGTGAAGATACGGGCGACGGCGGGAGCACTGGTTGTGGAGAAGGCGGTGACGGCGGCGCTAGTGTCAGGTTGATGAAGGCTGTTTCGCTGATGGTAGAGTTGGAGACGTCTGTGGCTGTGGCGGTAGTGTTGATGACGATAGTGATGCCAGGAATAACGATGTTGGTGTTACGACGAGGATGGCAGAGACGATAACGTTGGTAAAGACGGTGGAGAGGGTTGTAGCGTTGATGTTGTCGGTGGGAGTGGCTACGATGACGATGGTGGCTGTAGCGTTGGTAAAGGCAGTTGTGGTGTCGTAAGTGTTGGTTGTGACATTGGTGACGACGTTGGAGTATCGGTGGTGGCAGTGATGGTGTCGCTAACGTTGGCGATGGTTGTAAAGGTAGTGGTATCGTTGGTGGTAGCGTTGGGAGTGACGCAGATGGCGTTCGTGGTGGCAGTAGTGGTGGCGGTGACGGTGACGATGGCAGTGACGGTGGCTGGTGGTCGTGGAGGCGGTGGAGCAAGCAGAAGAGGAGTCGCAGATTATAGGGGCTCGGATTAATTGACCAATTGACTGATTTGTGATTCCGTGCGAGTCAACAACTTATGGTATTAGTCCAGTAAGTATAGTAAATATTTTTATCGCGAAAGATGGTGGCGATCTTCCACCGCCGATCCGGTGCCGTCCTACGTCGGCTAGCGGAGGTTTCACTCGACCAGGTATCGCCCACCAGAGTGACACCGTCCCAGCCGAGAAAAGCTTTAAAATTCCGACTAGTCTCCCAAGTGTGGAAGTGTAGTGTATGTAAATGTGAGGATAGAACAAGGATAAAGGATAAAGAGTGAGGATAGAACAAGGAGGAAGGAATGATCGCGTACGCGATTCGTGGCCCATTTGTTAGTGTACTGTTCCGGGATTTGACGTGTTACTCGATGAAATCACGGAAAACTATCAATCAGAGCAGCCGGTCGCTAGAATTCTTCTCCAGAATACGGCTGAATTCATCATAGCTGAGCAGCTTGTAATGAAAATCTTGCCACCGTCGGGACTCGTACCCTACAACCTCCTGGTCATATACTGCAGTGACATTAGTTTATGCCCTCAGTCACCTTTTACGGTTTGTGGCGGCTGGGTTGTGGTTGGTTTTGGATGGATGGGGATTAAGGTTGCGCCTAAGAAGGCAAGTAAGTGATCGGACAAGGGATGTTAGTAAAATCTTCAGAGGAAACGTACGCGTGGCTTGAGGGTTAGTCGGAGCTTCAAGCTTTTCATTTCAACTGGTGTCCCTGGAGATTAAGAGATGAACAGAGAATAAAGGGTGATTTTTCTTTGAATTTTGCAACGGTATTGAGAGAGACATAGGAGTACATAGGAGTATAGGAGGACATAGGAGTGCTTTCGAAAGTGGTCAAGTAGATGAAAACGAAGAAAAATTAATTATTATCGGACATAAATATAAATATATTTCTCGTAGTTTCTATAAAAGCACATTGTATTGTCAGAGGTTTTCGCGTACTACTGCAATTAACGAAAGAGAAGCAGTGTCACATTTCCATTAGTATCGCTGACCATACAAGAGAGAAGACAAGTTACATATGATCAAGAATGTCCCACATTGATTGTATAAAGACTCAAAATTTTACGTATCAGATAATTGTCACGAAATTACATTTGTTTGGGAAATTCGAATGGATACATCTGGTTCACGAAGATAGATGTTTTCGCAGTTTCCCTTTAACTTCCAGTCTCATTGTGGCAGGAAACAAACAAGGACGAGGACGATGAGTGACTAGAACGAAAAAAGAGAGTATGAATTCGCGGGGTGGGAGTGAGGACGGAGGCAGGAGGGAGAGGGCATAAATGATGAGCTCAACAGTAACGACGAGGAAGAGAGTAAGGGTGGAGGCGGGAGGGTGATAAGGCATGTGAAGAAGAATACGTGAGCATTGACGAGGAAGAGAGTGAGAACGGAACCAGGCCGAGTGAGATCGAGTGTGATACGTATACATCAACGACAAGAGTGTGAAGTCGGAGGAAGGAGGGCGAGAACGCAGGCGATTAGGAGTTCGACAGCAATGACAAAGAAGAGAGTGAGGACATGGGCAAAAGGGTGAGGACGCGGGTTATGAGGAATGCATGAGCCATCATGAGAAAGAGAGCGAGACCGGGCACAGGTGCGTGAGGACGGACGTAGGTGGTGGGGAAGGGATGGGGAATGCAACGGGCACGTGACGCGCAGTGAGCCCATGGGCTTCTCGCGCGCGTGCCGCCAGCCGAGGCCACCGAGCTCAAAGACACGCGCAAACAGCGAGCAGTCCATGGACCATGATCCGCGACGGTGATCAACTAGCCGGCGCTACGATGAAAATGGGGCGCACCGCCACACTACCAGAAGCTAAACCTAACTCCCTCAAAATGTTATGCAGGTAGTCTTTTCAACCGCTTTAATTAGTGATTTTGCTATGTATTCTGATACCAAGGTTGGAAGAAGTTTCCCCACTGTGACGGAATTTTGACACTAGCGGAATTAACTAACACTACCAGACATTTCTGCAGATAAGTGACCTTCATATTATATGCGGTAGTCATTTTCCTTAGGGTTTTTAGCATATAACTGTCCTATAAGTTGTACTATAAGCATTGCTGTACTGTAAGCATTGTTGTACTGTAAGCATTGTTATACTAAAGCATTGCTGTAGTATTATGGTGAAGCTATCCTCCTTCAGCATTGTTATGTTTTTGCCTGTAGAAACACGCGTCGAATCACGAACTTGCATATACTATCACTAAGAAGTTTCGTTGTAGGTTGTGTTGTGTGTTCAAACAATTTATACTTGTAAGTGTAATAAGTGTAAAATTTGTTTTGTGTGCGCTTAACTATGGAACCAACGAAAAGAATAAATTATGAAGCAAGCGTCAAGTTAAAACGGATGCTATATATTTTTCTGTAGCTGTTCTATAAGACGTCCCCGTATTTGCGAAATCTTTTTTTGTGATTCATCCTTCGTCTCATCTGTCAAAATACAGGACAGGTCAAATTCAACTGCTGTCTGGAGGACAGTGGAGGGATTCGGATTCAGTAGCCGTAGCAGTACCCTAAAAAAGGACACCGGACCACGTGCAATCTTTGCTTACTCTTCTTGTCCTTTTCTCTTACACTACACTTGCATGCACTAAACTACCACACATGTCAGGAGACTAGTGGGGAGCTTAGAGCTGCTCCTGGCTGGAGCGGTGTGCTGTTGAAGGAGATACCAGAGAAGGAAACGGGAAGTCACAGACAAGCCGGCGGGTAGATCGGCGCCGGATCTCACCATCCAACCGCGCAAAATCTCGCAATAAAACATTTACTTCATTACTGAACTAATTATCGTAGAGGTTGACCTGCCCCGAGAACATTAATCAATTGAAAGAAGTTCTAATGAATTTCATATTTGATAAGATGGGAGAATAGCATGAAAATACTTTTCAAAATGGATTTTTCTACATTATCAGTGTATAATTCTTAAGATCAAGTGGTGGGCGGGTTATTCGTTTCTCTCTGGGTCACTTGAAATAAATACAAGGGACTCTGGTGATAAATAGGGAACGGCATATATTGTAATAAAAACGCAAAATATATGCATATATGTGTACTTATATTTTCAAAAACATATAAGAAAAACTATAAAATGTGTACAATAAAAATGCATGATAGTGTTTAAGAGCATTTTCAAATTTTCAAGAGCAAATCAATCCAGGCGAATGCTGAAGCAATACCGTAACAAAACAGGCCTCGGATCTCCATGCCTTTCCTTCCGTATTCTTGTCCTTCTCGCCACTAACACACACACATCGTTAATTGACACTTCCACACATGTTGGAAGACCAGACGGCATGTCCTGGCTGGAATGGTTCTCCTCTGGGGAATATCTGAAATGTGAAATAAACCCGCGAGCCAACAAATAGGTTGGCGCCAGATTTTCAGTTTCAGCAGGGGAGAAACCACGGTACTTTTGGGGATATAGCATGCACTACACTTCCGAGACGAATTATATAGTTGAAATGCGTATAAACTATACTTATCCAATATTGTAATTAAATTGAATTGTATTGTATTGTTTTGTTTTGTTTAACATAAAGACGAATCCACAAATATTTCTTCCCAAATTAGTATTCGAAATATTCTGTTTAGTCATGTCAATATATTAAAATGTACCGAAATGTGTACTAATTAATACGTATATATATATAACGCATTCAGAGTGGATGCAAACTAAAAACATTACAGTTTGCAGGTGTCTTCTATCAGTAAAAATTTGTATTTACATAAAAAAAGTTCCTAGAGTTTAACCTCATGTTTGTACGTATTATTTTCAGAAGTTTAAATAATTATCAGGAGCGCCTTAAATGGGGAGCAGCTGTGGCAATTTTCCCAAAATCCCGACTCCATTGTGGTTACCAAAAGGTATGAAGACTATTTTTTTCTATTTAAAGGAGCCACTATAAATTCGTGGAGAAATTAATTCTGTTTATCTACTGGCCCAGTTCTCTTTTTTTCTCTAGGCGTCTCTGGCAATCTACTGCGAATTTTCAATGCTCGGAGAAATTGAAAGAAAAATATACTGCTTCCGGCCATATGAGAGAGGCTTTTGATTTCGTTAGACACCCAGGAACTCGCGAAAAAATACAAAAACAACTATATTGGACATTTTAAATATTCGTATAAATTGACGGAAAGTATGAAAGAACGTACTAGCTTGTGGCCTTGTGAGACGTGACAATGGTTTCATTTAATATGCAGAAATTGGAGAAAACCCAAAAACTAATAACCAGTTTCGATTTTGACTTAGAAATGCAAATAGTTCATTGTTATTCCCTCGATTTCAATACTGGCCTTATGGACTGAATACTCATTGCATCACTACTTACGACACAAATGACTTGATGGCACTAGGAAGAAACAAAATTCAATGATGATGTGTGCCGTATCAGAACAGTCAATATTACACTGTTTTGATACTGAATTAATAACAAAAATGAATAGTGTTATAAGTATTTTCAGCACGGTGTTCCTTGATGATTTTCTATTTATCGAAAGTAAGCTTCACTTTCCTGAATTGACTCATGTAAAATAAAGTCTCTATTCCCCTGTGACCCGGGTACAATTTGCACGGCAACCGCGTATTCGTACGCCCATTGGGAGTGGAAACCGATCGTAAAAGGAAAAAGAGAAATCTCGCACACCCACCGATGAAGATGGCCAGGGCTAGTTCCAGCATCTCCCGCCTTGGGGCGCTTCTGTAGCGCGACTAGCAGCCCGGCGCCGCAAGCTATCGTTCGCTGTAATGACTCTGGAAGACCCGCAATTGCCCTGCCGGGTGGTTGGGATCGTTTTGCATGACCTACATAGCCTAGAAGTGCCGGGAAGCGATAGTGGTCGAGCGAGGGCGGCGGGGAAGGCAATCTGCGGCAATGGGATACGAGACGGAGGCGGAGCGCCGCCGAGCGTCGGGAGCGGGTGGAACTGCGTAATGTTCGTGAAGACGCAATAGAAATCTGTGAGTAGCAAAGGAAAAGGAAACTCACGCTAAGATTGATTTAATGATTAAGACTGATTGAATGGTTAAGATTGATTGTTAGCGATTCCGGCCGCATCAACAACTGAGGTCATTAATCCCGTAAGTGTAGGTTTTTTTTTCATCGGGAGGTGGCGGAGATCTTCCCCACTGGATGGCGCCGACCTTCCGTCGACTAGCGGGGATTCCCCCGAACAGGTATCTCCCACCAGCGGGGCATCGCCCCAGCCGGGACAAGTTCTAAGTCCCCGACCGGTCTCCCGACCACTACCCGTGTGCTAGCGTTTTGTATATTAGTGTAAGTGTGTCTGTGTGTGTAAGGGGTGAGGAGAGAACAAGGAAGAGGAAGGAAAGATCGCGCGAGGTCCGAAGCCCTTTTGTTAGGATACTGTTCCGGCATTCGCCTGGCGTTGATTGGAGCAACCACGGAAAACAAGCGATCAGAGCAGCCGGCCGCAAGAATTCTCCTTCAGACAACCGATCAGAGCAGCCGGCCGCAAGATTTCTCCTTCAGACAACCGATCAGAGCAGCCGGCCGCTAGAATTCTTTTTCAGACACACTGAATTCGACCTAGCTGAAAAGCTAATATTGACAATCCTGCCGCCGTCGGGGCTCGAACCTAGGATCCCCCGGTCAGAGACACTGGAGTGACATCAGTTGATGCACTGAGCCACCCCTCCCAATCTCAGGTTAAGAGAGGGGAGAATATTTAAGAAACTTATACCTATTACTGATAATGTCGATAATACAAAAACAAACAATTCTTAATTAGTATAATGAAGACCAAAGCTAATAAAATTGAATTGGAAACGAAAATGAAAATGTATTAAGGACGGTACTGAAAAATCAGGACTATGATGGCATTGACAAGTACTTATTCTCGGTAAAGTATAAAAACCAGTGTAGAGAAAAATGAGAAAGGAAATGTGAGGGTAATATTCGGTTTTGATCCCAAAACTAGCACTTCACACGTGTATGCATACACTTACACAAATTAGAAAATCGCAATGCAAAACAATATTATCAAAATGTAGTTGAAAACTACTAATGGAACAGGTCACCGTTCTTTACTTCATGTAAGCACAGTGGGCCGCGCACAACATCCTATCACACCTGGGTACTCTATTCTTTAAGGACTCTGACATAAGAGTAGTCCTAAGAACGTTGGATATGTTACTAATGTAATCGAGGCTTCTTCGTTTCATTCAAGTGAACTCAGCTTGCAAACTTTTGGTATGGACTGGATCAGAAAACCTTTGTAATCATGAAATCTGCCGAACTGACAATAGTGCTGAAGGTGTCACAGGAATCTTAGATTACATACAACTGCTGACATAATTTCTGAGCGAATAAATTGAATATGCTATACTCAAGAATTCTGTGAAGAATATTTGTTGCATCTCGTAAATATTATTTGTTTTCTACAAATAATATTTTACTTTCAATGGTACTTTCTGTACCATTAAAATGACATTAAAATGGATGAAATCAGCGAAAATGAACTAAAAATGACGCGAAAAAGTAAAAAATGACGGATTCGCCGAAATCGACGAAAAATGAAAAAAAATGTATAAAAATAGGTCATTTCGTTTTGTCATAACATAAAATGAAGTTCTATACTAAACGTCATTGTTCTAAAGTGAAAAGAAAAAAATGACATTTCATTAAATCCGCCACCCATTCATGACGCATACACCAAGTTTCAGCTTATAATGGGACGCTGTTATGCGTGACACATCAATCCATCCATCCACCCAGGCAGATAAAACCTGTCATTGGAACGCCACTAATGTACCCCAATTATGACGTGTGTGCGCAATCATCGCCCAAAAGATCCTTGAACACGTTCTTAATTACTTAGAATTCATATTGTTGAGGTGATATTAATACCAATACGTTTCCTCCCTAAACTATAATACGGGGGAAAAGACGATAATATAATAAGAAACAGATGCAGACAGAAACGGGGGCTGCAGCTGCTGATGCAAAGACGAAGATGGAGGCCGAGACGGAGCGAGAGATGGCGGAAGGCGCAGGCGGTGGGAGATGCGGGCAGGGGGGGGGGGGGCAAGCCTTCGCCCGAGGCAATCTCGGCCCGTAATTAGGAGCCCATCAGCCGGCGGCGATGGCGCGCGGCGATTACCGTCGGATTAACTGTCGCCTGGGGCGGCGGCGGCAGCGGCAGCGGCAGCGGCAGCGGCAGCGGCTGCTGCTGCGGGAATACGGGCGGCGGGGACGGACGCGGCAGCGGCGGCGGCGATCGAGGCAGCGCAGGCGACCAGAAGTGGCGCGCGGTGGCGGAAGGGGAGAGACAGAGGAGAGAGGCGGAGGGATGAAAGGCGCGAGCGGACATGTAAGGGGGGGGGCGTGGCGGTTGTGTGGCTGGGAGGGCGGAGCGGGGCCAGGGTGCGCCTAGGTGATAATGTGGTAGGGCTGGGGCAAGTTAGTGGGAGACTAGAGAGATATCGGTGGGGGTGAGAGGATGGGAGGGAGAGTGCACATTAGGGGAGGGAAGAGGGGGAAGGAAAGGGCGGGGGAGGTGGGCGGTGAGGGGCCGGGAAGGAGAGGACGGGGTGAGGCAGGGAGTCGAGAGCGGGGTGGGGTGGGGAAGGGGTTGGCGGGAGGAGGTGAGGGAGGGGACGAAGGCGGCAATGGTGGTGACGACGTGGAGGCGGTGATGGGTGTTGAGCAAGGAGCGGGGAGAGCGGGTAGCTAGCCGTGACGAGGACGATGCACAGACAAGGATGCGGCGTGCTACGCCAGAGAGACGAGAAGCGCTTGGACGCGGAGCAGGGGACTAAAATGGGGCGAGGCGGGTAAAAACGGGGCCAAGCTAAAAATAGGGAGATAAAAGGGTGTTTGAAAATAGTAGATATGTAAAGAACTCCGAGAAAAAAAAACATAATTAAAATGGCAAAAAGAAAATGGATGTAAAAATAAGATAAGTTAAATCAGAAAAATAGATCAAAAGATAAAAGCATCAAGGGTAATAAGATATGCAGATCTATAGAATGAAATGTGGGAGGAAAACTCATCTGTGATACTAAATACAATTCAATTGACGTAATAATATCAGGGAAGAAATAAACAAGAAAGGGTAGAGTGCTAGAAACAGAAATTAGAGGTGGTGAATGTATTAACATCTACTGAACTGACGTACATCTTGCCTCCTTCTAACTAAAAAAGAACCTCTATCATCTTAGCGAGTAGATATACTCGGACAAATACGGATTCTTTATGTATGTATTACAATATGTGTTAATTACCTCTCCCTACCCCGAAAAACTATTGATAGATGTTATTGTTATGTTATTTAAGAAATATTTTTCACGAAAGATTGCAAAGTGTTACACGATTAATTCAAATGAAATTTTCCCGATCGTTTGCCAAACTTTAGCTTCCATCTGAGCTCTATTTCTACCAATTATTCTATGATTTCCCTGACTGTATAGGCATCTCTGAGTGTACGCGGATGAGGAAAACAAGTGTCTTCGGAAGCAGCCATGACCGCTAGTCGACCTGCTCCTTGCCGCAGGCAGACAGAAATGTTAGATATTTATTATTTCTGCAGGTAGGTATATACAATCTGGTGGCAGAACACTACAATTTACATATTACAAATAGGAATATTAACTTTAAATTACTTTAAAATGTAACTTTAAATTGTTTAAAGACATAATAATAATAATAATAATAATAATAATAATAATAATAATAATAATAATAATAATAATAATAACAGCAATAAAAATAACAATAATAATCAAATAATAACTGATATAATAATCCTAACTTACTAAATTAATAAAGTTTACAAATACCATTAGTTAATTTATTTTTAAATATCTGAACACCTAGAGGAAAGGGTTCCAAGGCTGTCGCCGGTAACTTATTCCAGTCCGTTATTGTTCTATTTGTAAATGAAACTTTTCCAACATCTGTTCTCTGTGGCCTAAACTGAATTTTGTGCTTGTGATCCCCCTACTAAAGTACGAAGGTCTACCCAGTCGGATGTAGATATCTTTCCAAGCTGGATAACCGGCATACGCTTTGTACAGGGCACAGAGTCTTGCCTTAACTCTCCTAATTTCGAGAGACTCCCATTCTACATTCTTCCTACCGCCGCTTCAGGCGCCGCGTCGGGCAACCAAGGCAACGAGACGCTGCGTCCCCCGCCACGGAGATCGATGGCGTTTCCTGGGAAAATACTGTTTGTTTGGTTTTCCAAATAGGTTTGTTTTCCGCACAAACTCCCGGCCGCCTTGTGTACCCAGCGGCGGGTGGGTGCTGGAGTGGGCAAGAAAGTGGAAGCGTTTACGGGCGGGAGACTCCCACGGCGCGGTGGCAGGGAGACGACGATGGCGGGAGCTATTTCGCCCGCGAAACGAATGCGTTTCAGAATGCACTTGATGTAAATAAATGTTTGAAGACAAGGACACATTTTAAGGATAAAGAAAGCCCAACAAAAGTACGGGTAAAGTACGGTGCGTATACTCGCCGTTAATGTATAAATTACTGAGCACCGAAGGATGTGCAGTCAAATGAACGGCTACGGCGCAGTCAGGCACATTTTATCTATTTTTTAAGTTGTCTATTTATATTTTATTTTATGTATTTGTATTATTAACTCTTTTCTTTCTTTTAATACTTGTATGTAGTGTTTTTTCTAATTTTCATATTTGTCCTTTTTTGCTTCACAGAGCGTACGCTCATTGACAATAATAAAATATCATGATATGTTATTAAATCAGAGCGTTGATTATCATCAAATTTTCCTTATAATCATTAGTTTTTACGCACCACTTCCTCCCACTCCTCCTGATCTAGCGTATGAAACAGTGTGTGCAGAGATCATTCTTTTCGTGATATTGATATCTATCAGAGCGGTAAGATGTTTAAGAGTTTCGAGATACGTGCATTAATTATTTATTCCTGTTTGTGCTGTAGCGATATTTACATGTACTAGGATTAAAACATTGCTGACGGCCGTACTAGATTGTGAATAGAGAAATGAGATTGATGTATTTAGTAACTTACTCAAAGAAAATGCATGAAATATCAGATTAATTTTCATGATGTGTATTAATTAACCGACTTTTCTGAATTAAAATTTAATTCCAGAAATAAGTATATCGTCGTCATTTGGAATGTATCTGAAAATTTTAAAAGCGACTCGAGCTTTAGGAATTCTCAAATAAATTACGACTCACTTGACCGGGAGAGGTGGCTCAGGGGTGGTCAGGTGACTGATAACAATGCAGAGTCTCTAACTGGGAGGACCTAGGTGCGAGTCCCGACGGTGACAGGAATTTCGACACTACCTTGTCAGCTAGGTCGAATTCAGTCGCTGTTTGGGGGAGAATTCTAGCGGCCGGCTGCTCTGTTCGGTAGTTTTCCGTGACTTCTCCAATCAACACCAGCCTAATGCCGGAGCAATATCTGAACAAACGGGCTACGGACCGCGCGCGACCTTTCCTTCCTCTTCCTTGTCCTAACCTCACCCTTACGTACAAACACTGTTTACTAACATGCACTACACTACCACACATGCCGGGAGACCGCTCTGGAGCTTAGAGTTTGTCCCTGCTGGGGCGAGGCTCCGGTGGTGGGAGATACCTGGTTGAGGAAAACACCACTAGCCGACGCGGCGGTAGGTTGGCGCCGGATCTCGCCATGCAGCGGGAGAAGACCGCCGCCATCTCACGAAGAAAAAAGGATACACTACACTTATGGGACTAATGATCTTATCAATTAACGCCTCCGGATTCACTAACAAAAAATCAATGAATCATGACACACTTGTGGTATTACGTATGATAATGCTTCGTCATGGGCAGTTAATGATAAGTAATTAGTATTTGGCGGTACAGGGGCAGGAATGAGGGGAAGGGAGAGGGAGAAGTGCGGCGGCAGGTAGTAAAGAGCAGTTAGCGGCGAACGAGTGGTGAGAAACGCTAGGTGGAGGTTCTGAGGACTCGGCAGTAGGTGGTGGGAGCGAGCGTCGAACTTTTCGCAATCGCCGGTAATGAGCGGCGAGTTGTACGCAGCAAGCGGTCGGTGGCGTATGGTAGGTGGCGGCTGAATTAGTAGGCTTCGGGTCGTAAGCATCGGGTCGTAGGCGTTGGACCGTACGCGTCGTCCCTAAGCGACGGGCCGTTGAATAGTAGGCGTTGGGCCGTAGGCGTCGTCCCTAGGCGACGGGCCGTTGACTAGTAGGCGTTGGGCAGTAGATGGCTTGTAGTAGGAAAAGGCGGTGGCTGAGGAGTTAGCTTACTGTCCTCTGAGCCCCCTGTGCGCGCGTTCGATCCCGGCCGAGGTACGTGGGTTTTTAAGGGCGGAAAATCCACAGTAGCCATGTCACTCTTGTAGCATGAAAAAGAACCCTGGCATATGCCCTGCAAAATTAAATCCCTCCGACAATATCACGCCCTAACGAGATCTTTCTCCCAACCAGATAGTATGGATATGGTTAACTGAGACCGACATGTGGTGGAGAAAGTCAGAGTCACACTCCAGGCATATTAGGGGATCGCCCGCGTGGCGCCCTCTCGCTAAGGTCCCCAGACCCGCGTGGGTGGTAAGTTTCCAAAGAAGCCAGGCTTGAAAACTCTGGTGCGGAACACCCTAAAGGTAGTTTCCCCGCTAGTAATCCCGTAAAAAAAGTAGAAAAGGGGCAACAGGCGGTGAACGGTAAACCTCAGACCGTATATGACGTTGGATAAACGATGGGTGAGCATGTGCTACGGAAGAGACAGGGGGCGTTGAGTTGGAGATGTTGTACAGTGTGAGTCGTGTAAGTGAACTCAACACGACTGTAGTAACTCCACGTAATGTAAGACACCTACAATATGATCCTTTGATGTGATCGTACAATATACTATGAATTCAACTCTTCAAAATTATTACTCTGAATGGATTGGACACATTCTTCTCAGCATTAACAGTTTACGCAAAGAGGTAAATTTGTAAATCAAATTCATCTTTAAAGATTTATTTTCTCGGTTGTAAATATTTTGACCAAATGTAAGCATTAACTTTGATCTTGACTTCATATCTGTTAACTAAGTATTTGTTGCCTTACAAAGTTAGAAGAAAAATTACATCTGTCTTGAAAATGAAACGAAGAAGAGTCGTTGTCCCACTAAAAAAAAGAGAAACGTAATACTGCAACTTCAACTGTTTCTTAGTGAACTCTTTGTAGATGTAAAGTACGTAAGCGGAATCTTCTTATAATAACAATGAATGTAAGTGCATGGCGTTATTACGTGAAGTTAAAAAAATTACCCAAATGTCACAATTGCAATATAACTAGCTGAACCCTTTCGATTACTTCGAAAATGTAAGAATTGTAAAATATGTACAAAAACCAAACCATGCCCGATATGCACTGTGCGGAAAATAGAAAATCATAAAAATTTTGTTTCTTGTCATTCTTATTCTCCAAAACTGATGAAATGAGGGAGGTTTATAAAATTTAGGAACAATACAACCGCTGTTTTTTATGAACACAGAGTTAAACATGTTTCTAAAACGCTAAATGAAATATATATTTACATACATTATTAGTGTCTACTGGAGGATAAAATCCTGCAATCCACCTTAACTTAAAAAGAAATGAATTAGATAGAATAATTACTATTATCATCACTAAAAAGTTTTTGTAAAGAAACATATGACAGACGATTCCTGGACAATGAATTTATTTAAATACCCTCATTAAACTTTGAATATAAAACATTCTTAGAATTTAAAACACTCGCAAATTTTGCTCCGCCAACTCTAACCTCACGAAGCAGGGATATGCTTGTATTGTAACTGCACTGTGGTCTTGAAAATGACGTAATGAACAAATGACAAATACGCGTTCATTCATTTTTAAAATTTATTGTTTTAACTATAAAACCAGATTTTATGAACAAGGGTAAACGCATCAAAGGCTCACTGCATTTTATTAAACATTCACAAAATTTGGTTGAGAAGAAATCTCAATTTCCTTTCTAGATAAAAAACCATAGTGTTTTACATATATAAATAAAGTTGCACGTTTATTCAGGTATCAAATAAGTTCTACTCAAAATGCACTGAAAAGGGCAAAATTTAGCGCATGAAATAAATAAAATCATTCATCAATCATGAAAATAATTAAAATGATTTTAAACATGATTTCACTTTTCCTCCACATTTTTCCATATTTATTTTAAAACTATCAGCGACCAGCGACTGTAAGAAAAACGGAATGAAGATAGGTCGCGTAAGATTACTATTTTCGCATTGCTTGTTTTTAAAGACAACGTAGTGTGGTCCCTTTAAGCATTTTTATACATTTATTCTGGCTGGAAGCCAAGCTACGGAGATTCTCGAGTAACAAATCCAGTTCTTTCATCACAGACGTAAGAATAAAGCAACTTCCTTCGTTCTCAAATGTTTCGTTAACATATAAACGTACGTAGGACAAAAGCTCACATATTCAGAATGAGCAAACTGAGGTTCTACAGAATTTCACAACAGTCTGCTACACGTTCAAATAAAGGGAAATGATTCTAACAATTGAGCAAACAAAATACCCAAACTGTTGTCACGTAAATGTGAACATTAAATCACCGTACATTTATCACGTGAACGAACGAACGAACGTGAACGTTCTGCTTTCTAATGGATTTTGTGAACACACGAGCGTACGTATAAACAATACGTACACATAACTGCTTGTAGTACAAACGAGGTACTTACACAATCACGGTAACAAAGGAGTAATATCTCAAACAATTGCGTACAAAATATCTCAAAGCAATTTGGAAAGAAAAACAGCTGAACATTACTCAATTATGTTACTATTACAAGAAATGTTCTACTAGCACTTAAATGACAGCAAAAAAAATGTTTCTCCAGAACATGTTTCGTTAACATACAGACGTTTATGGAACAAAAGCAAATGAAGACCAGTGTTCTAAACAATTGCATATCCATCTGTTACACGCTCTAACAAAGGGGAAACGTCCGATTCAACGAAACACACAAGAGCCCAAAACAGTTTTCGAGTAAAACAGATGCCCGGCACTCCATTACACAGCCACCTACAAAAGGCAACCTCGTCGACAATTGCGGCGAGGGAGGCTGGTGGGCATCATATTCAAGAATCCGGTCGCGCGCCTCGCCCAAGGTCCACGGCGGCCCCAAGGGCGCGGCATTTGTTCGGCGCGGTCCGCAAGAAACGGCATAAAGAGGGACATCGGCAATTGTATTAGCCGCTTAATTGCGCCCCTGGGGAACTCCGCCCTGGGCCGCGTTCCCCTCCCGCCTCGCCGACGCAAAAACAAACGACGGCGAGGCTGCGAAGGGCGCTGCCGAGTAAATGGAGCCCTTAAGGACAATTACTCAGCCGCGCTAACGGGCAGCGCGCGGGGTGGGGCGTGGCGGGATGCGGAGTCGGATAGGGGCGGGGCGGGGGTGGAGCGGGGCGAGAGGTGTGGGGCGGGATGCGGGTTGGAGCGTGGAGGGAACGCGGTGTGAAGCGGGTTGCGTCGCGGGACGGGGTCAGAAAGTGGGGGACTGGGAGGATAGTGGTGGGGGGTTCCGGAAAGGAGTGGAGCAAGGGGGAGGCGAGACGCAGGTAGAAGACATGGATGTGATGCGGAATGATGAGGTTGGTTATTTCCAGGCGTGTCAAATGCTACAGCTATTACTTCTGATCGTATAGCTAGTAAATGTTTTCATCGCAGGAGATGGCGGCGTTGTTCCCCCGCTGGATGATAAGATCCGGCGCCGAGCTACACGTTGGATTGCGGGGTATTTCCTTCCAGGTATCTCTCAAGTTGGCCACCGTCCAAGACGGGACAACCTCTAAGCTTCTCACTGGTCTCCCGTCATGTGGCACTGTTGTGCATCGTAAGTCTGTATTTAAGTGAGAGAGGAAAGGCGAAGGAAGAGGAAGGAAAGATCTCGCGCGATCCATGGCTCGTTTCTAGGGGTACTGCTCCGGCATTCCCCTGATTTTGGTAGAAGAAACCCTGGAAACTACCGATCAGAATGACCGGCCGCTAGAATTCTCCTCCAGACAGCGACTGAACGTGACCTAGCTGTCTAGCTAGTGGGGAAAGTCCTGCCACCATCGGGACTCGAATCTCGGACCTCCCTGTCAGAGGCCCTGCAGAGGTTGTAGGGGGGGCGCGGGGTGCGGGAGGGAGGATCGGGCTGAAGTCAAATCAGGCGGCGTGCGGAAGGCGTGGTAATGCTCACCTCGTCTCCGGAGAGACACTTGAGAAGCGCGCGGAAGGAATGTAAAACAAACAAACAAACAAACAAACACACAAACAAAAACTTCAGGATATCCTTAACTGGAAAGTTGGGGACGCGTAATTCAACGTGAATGTACTTAAAGATGAAATAATATTTAAGAAGATAATCAGTTGACTTACATAGTCTCAATGATTGCAACGGAATAGGTTTTCTGCTAGTGTTGTGTATTGAAATCTCGCGTTAAAGGTCTACGTGTTCATCTTTTGAAAGTAACAAAACTAACAAGGTACTAGAAGAAAAATTATCACATTTCTCACATTATTCCACCATAGAGCCACTACTAATTCACTATACTAGATTTCTAATGTTATGTAATGCATTTGTACATTAGGAGAGAAAATAAACATGAACATTTAATTTGCACACGAACGAAGATTTTATGAATGTTTTGCTCTTCGGTATCAGTTGGATTTTAATCCTCGGCATTTACATTAGAACCTACTAGATCACACTAACTGATTTTAATAGTTTTCGTAATTTTATGTAAAAAGAACCTGGTATTCGTAAATTTTGCTGGCAGAATTCGCTCTAGATTAATCAAAACATTTGATGACACTTTTGACAACAACAAAAAAAAAAGTTGAGGCTTCACGTAAAGTACTCCCAGTACCAATTAATCCGTTTCAAACTCTGTTCTGAAGTTCGTTCAGATTACACGATTACAATACTTTCTCTTGTTACGAAGTATGGCGAGAAGTAAAACGGAGAAGAAATGAAGGGAGAAAAATAGGAGGAAGATGCGGAGGAGGTGGAAGAAGAGTAGGACGAAGAGGAAGATGGGGAGGAGGAGGAAGAAGAGTAGGACGAAGAGGAAGAGGAGGAAGAGGAGGAAGAGAAGGAGGAGGAGAAGGAGGAAGAGGAGGAGGAGGAAGAGGAGGAGGAAGAGGAGAAGGAAGAGGAGAAGGAAAGGGAGAAGAAAGAGGAGGAAGAAGCGGATTAGGAGAAAGGAGGAGGAGGAGGAAGAAGAGGAGGAGGAGGAAGAGGAGAAGGAGGAAGAAGAGGACGAAAAGGAGGAGGAAGAGGAGGAAGAGGAGGAGGAGGATGAAGAGGCGGAGGAGGAAGAGGAAGAGAAGAAGGAAAGGGAGAAGAAAGAGGAGGAAGAAGCGGATTAGGAGAAAGGAGGAGGAGGAGGAAGAAGAGAAAGAGGAAGAAGAGGAGCAAAAGGAGGAGGAGGAAGAAGAGGAAGAGGAAGAAGAGGAGGAAGAAGAGGAAGAGGAAGAAGAGGAGCAAAAGGAGGAGGAGGAAGAAGAGGAAGAGGAAGAAGAGGAGCAAAATGAGGAGGAGGAAGAAGAGGAAGAGGAAGAAGAGGAGAAGGAGGAAGAAGAGGAGAAGGAGGAAGAAGAGGAGAAGGAGGAAGAAGAGGAGAAGGAGGAAGAAGAGAAGGAGGAAGAAGAGGAGAAGGAGGAAGAAGAGGAGAAGGAGGAAGAAGAGGAGGAGGAAGAAGAGAAGGAGGAAGAAGAGAAAGAGGAAGAAGAGAAGGAGGAAGAAGAGGAGGAAGAAGAGAAGGAGGAAGAAGAGGAGGAGGAGAAAGAGGTGGCGGAGGAGGAGGAAGAGGAGGAGGAGGAGCAAGGGGGATGAGAGGTATCGACAACGAAGTCTGCTTGGGGTGCGGCGGAGTCTGCGGTCGAGAAGGTTGAGATCTCTCGGACCGCGAAACTCCTTTGTGGGGGCAACGAAGAAGCGCTCATCCATAAAGGAGACGAGGTAGCGGTATTTTCTCTTGCGGGGCGGACTTTTTGCTTACGTGTGCGGCCGAGCGCTTGATGTCGCACACATGGGTGTCCGCTGCGCGACGGTTTAATGACTTTGTTGCAAAGGGATCTCCCTTTCATGTGTGGAGCATCGGGCTCACGTACAGTAGACTCAGTATTATTCTGGCGTTAGTTCCTACTAAAGAAAATGAGAATTTACTACTAGCTGAGGTACACACAGATGATTCCGCAGTAAAAATGAAATTAATGGGCTTGGGCCAGTAACTCGGTGCGCCACACCAGCCTTACCAAACCTTCCACTATTCGTAAATGTTAATCTCTCGTTTGGTGAAACGGTATCTTATCTTGTTTTCATACGCGTCTTTCTCAAATTTTTAGTAACTGGTTGACCAACTCAAATATAATCAAACATAATTGAATGGCTCGTGTAGTAACAACATTAGACACACATGAACAAAAATCGAGGTATTAACATTTACGAATATTGGAAGAGTTGCACTGACTAGTGTAGCATTTTTGTTATTGTTCAGAGCTCTTCAATTTTGTTTGAATACATTTTGAGATGATCAACCATTTAAAATGTTTCTAAGTACGTAATATATCAACGATTATACAAACATTGCACTAAAATGATCTCTTTATAAATTGCAGTATCCATGCCTTTCATAAAAATAATGAATATTATTCATAATATATAAAACTATGAGATTGTGAATTAACAACAAACACATTTAGTAAAAACATTTTTTTAAAATTTCATTCTAACTATACCAGGAGTATATTCTAAGAGCTTGCACTCGGAAATTACTTAAGCATACGCAATGTTTTACTCACACTGTATTTGAATGAGAAAATTATTGGTGGGGTTCTTTGTGAGTGCAAAGACTTACAAGATAACTCTACGGTGCAGACGTTTCTTCGTTAAAAAACACCGAGATATAATGCAGTTCAAGTCGAATCGTTCTCTTGTAAATTCACTCGAGCAATCCACATGTGGCATTGAATGTTATTTTAACGTCTTCAAAGACTCCATGGTATACTTTCAGTTCATTAATAATTGCTCACAAATAATAATTACAAATGCTGTGGTGAATTCGTATGATATGATTCGTTTATATAAAACGAAAAGTAGGGAAGCAACATTCTAATATCTAATTAAAAAAGTGACAGTTTAACAACTGAAAACAACTACTCGTATTGAGAATCCTCGGTTATTTTTATAAAAATAATCTTATATATTATTTTATATAAACTTTATAAAGTAGGTTTATAAAATAACATTTTCATTGATTAACTTTATTTTTTCCCGATTTGGTGAAAATAGGTAACGGAAACGTGTTTCCTTTCACCGTTCACCGTTCAAACTGACGGTGACAATAGAACATGTTTTGGTTTACAAAGAACAAAAGAATGCAAAGAACTGTAAAAAGTTCAAACATTGTTAATTTCAAATTATCAGCTATTTCATAATCATGAAATCTTCACACTTGTACAATTATTGACTTGTTATGGTAAAATGTCTTTCATGTTCGTAGGCCTCTAATACACGTACGTAATCATAACAAAACTTCTATTTGAAATAATTTTTTCCGAACTTTACTCACAAGAAACTAAGCATTACCTCTCCAAAACATTATCCGCTTCATCACTGTCTATAAAGTTTGCAATTTTAGCATTTATTAACTCTAACTTATCACATTTTGTACATACATACAAGTGAAAAAAATACTATCTTTCTTGTAAAGTGAGCGGAGAAACAATACAGCATGGTGGTGGATGTGATTCACGAGTATTCGTCTTCTTCGCCACTTCCGCATTTACATTGCAGCAGAGTTAAACGTGGTCAAAAGTACTTCCTCATACCTATTGACACACTAAAAGTTTCCTGTTAAGTTTTTAAAGAATTCAGATCACGTAAACGATCTGTACGTCGAACACTTAAAATTCCTTGCCACAGCGTAAACCAGAACATCATTTAATGCACTTTCGAAGAAACTGACGCACCTTTCTTTTTCTAGGAAGAAGGAGAAATCACCGAGTTTCTGGGGCACAAAATGTTTATGTCTTTGATAATCTACTCGTATTTTCAATTCGAAACACTACATAACCTTTTATCAACATCCACAAAAAGATAAAAGAGAAACAATGATTGAATAAAAGAGGATGCTGCGATTTTAACATCATCGTATTGAAGGACGTATGAAAATGAATGTATTCTTAAAACTTGAAGTCACAAGTACAGAGCAAGGTATATCTACTGGCACGTTTCTTCTGCGTCGCGATCGAATACGATTTTTTTTCGTAATGACAATGACATAATCAAGAAAATCATCGTAATCATGACAACCTGCATGTAAAATTACAAAAAGAAGAAGAAGAAGATGATGATGAAATTGAATTTTCACATTCATATTTCTGCAGCACGTCGCTTAATGAGACTATTTATTAAGTGAAAAAAGAGTAACACCTACAGAACACAGACAAATGTCTTCATATTTGCACTGCACATCTACTTTCCGCTAATGATTGTTCCTCGTAAATATACGAAAACAAATACACATTTTACCTCCTGTAATTTTTGAACGGTTGAAGTTATTGCAATGCCTTTTACACGAAAGTGCATGAGGGAATGGGGCTAATTAATGCATGTATTCGTTTCGATTTCATCACTTGTATTTTAAGAGATATTGAAATAATTTTGTTTTTCAAGTGGAATATATATATATATATATATATATATATATATATATATATATATATATATATATATATATATATATATATTATTTTTATTGCACACTACATATTTGAGGATTTTTGTCAAAAAATATCTTTGAATGAAATGTAAAGTAAAATACTTTTGGAAAATAAAAAAATTAAAAAAGCATGTTGACAAAAGGATTTATGTTTCAAGATGTGAATGTCCTTACAACTCGTCTGGTTTCTGTAAAGATTGCCCAGCCTTCTATAGTTTGCTCACAAACAAAACGCACCAGGATACGAATGATAAGTTCTCCTTTAAGTCCTAACATGAAGTTGCTCTCATCAGGGTGACTTTGCATAGAGGAGCATTCACGGCATTATTCTTTTCCTTCGTCGAGTTCTCCGCAAACTTTCTCGAAACTTGCACTTTCGGCACGAAACGGTTAAGGCACTTCGAGTGTTCCATAAATTTCATGGAAGAGCTTTATTTTTTACGTGAGATATCAAAGTTTTCACGTCTACCATCTGCAGCTGCAGTTAAGAGTGAAGGCCGAACCACAGCGTGAGGATGAGTTAAAAACAGAAGAAACTACGCAGAAGGTTGACTCGCCCTAAGAAAATCCCTTTCCTTTAATTTAACTCGCTGCATTCGGTAAACACACACGTGATCTAGCTACACCTCATGTACAGTTTTAATCGACATGTCTAGTAGTTTAATGGCAAAGCAATTTCTTCAGTAATAAAATTATTTTTATCCATATAATGGTTACGGTCATTCCTTCAACAGTTCTTACTATCCTCACACTACATTAGCATTAAAAAATTCATTTTTCCGAGAAGTTTCAATTTTTCTCTAAATTTATAAATGAGTGATATTTCCAAACAATTTTGAATTCTAATTTTCGAAATCACACAACTTTGCAAAATTTTATTTGTATAACATGAAAATATTCCTGTGCACAGTCACATCAGCAACTAAAATACATTTGCAGATTCTGATGTCGGCAGGTAGCTGCTAGGAAAGAACGAGACCTTGATCATTGCAACAAACGAGTTACAGAAAAACAGAAGAGACAGCATTGAACAATCCAAACAAGACGGGCAACGGGGCAGTGGTAAACAGAAATTCAGAGCGCGAGAGAGAAGCTGCAGAGAAGTGTAGGAGGCATAGATGAAAAGCAGGATCAAGTAGATATTTGGATATAAACAGTGACCTTGGCTAGATAAGAGGTCTCTATCTTCGTGCGTAAAGGCGAAAATGAAAAATTCTAAAAATTAAGACGATCGATACACATAAAAAATATGAGAAATACACTTTTATCACCAAGAAACGGACGGAAACAATAACTAAATATTACAGATGTTATATTTAAAGTAAATATGTAATGTTACACAAAGAATATCTTAGAATAAGTCTTACAAAGCTTCAGGGAATGTCAGGCGATGATGACCACTGTTTGTAAATGGGCATGTGATGGGAAATCTCATATACCGAAGTTACCACCCATTTGCCCCATTGGTAGGCCTCTCATCGTGCACTAGAGTTTGGTAGGTCACTTTCTGACGGAATCAAAAAAATTCCATGTATCTGTCGAACACCACTAGAGTTGCCTAACATTTAGATGGCATTATCACATCAAAACTTTAATACATGAAATGTCTCACCATTCGACCTTGTAACAGAAAGTGATCGACGTCGACCCCCTATTTGGCCCAGAGGTTTGTTACATATATTCTGGGAGATCTGTGTATCCATTTGTCGGAAGCACATAATGTTCGTAAGTTCAGTTCCTGCCCGCTTGGCGTGAGTTGATGCACGTTGCCTTCGACAGACCTGCGGTTCGTGACAGGAGATCGCGTTACGGCAACCATATCACTGCGACTCGTTCCAACGCATTCGAGCGTATGTAAAGGGAGCGTGGCAGTAATGCCTGTCACGTCTGCCGCACGCAACCGATTGCAACGTGCGTGCAATACTTAAACTCCGACAACAACTGCGAGTCAGACTGCGTAGCAGAGCTGCGATATGCAATGAAAATGCATCTGGTTCGGAGAAAATTGGTCAATTTGTCACAAGAACGCCCTAAAACCTTGGGAAGGAGCATCGGCAGACTGGGGCTACGAACAGAAGAGTGACGACGAGGAAACAAACTCATTCAATCCGAAATATTAAATTGAATTATTTTTGGTATGGAGTTTTTTTAGGAAGCGGATTTCTATGATTTGGCATATTTTTGTCCGTTGCTTCAGTGCATAGCTAAGTGAATTTTCTTGACATTTGGTTAGAATATGATGCTGTATAGATTAATTTGTTAGTGCATATTTGACCGACTTTTCCTATTGGTGAATATTCATGTAATTGTAGACGCGTATTTTGCATATTTCGTTAAAATAGACATCTATAAAACGTTTCATCTTTTCATAGGATCTATTTCTTTATGAGAGTTCATTGACTCGAAAGAGCTTGTCACAGCTTACATTTTCTTGTTTCCTATAGACGATAAAATACTTATGCAAATGTAGGATATTTCTTGATAACATATTTTTTAATCAGTCAGAAGAAATACAATGTATTTCACTACGGTGAATATTTACTTTAATTATTTCTCTCGCGAAGTGGGGTACATTAAGTTTGCACAAAAATCTCTTTTCATTCCAAGCATGCTTCTCCTGAATTTTATCTAGAAAGGTTTATAGTGGAAATGAAATATTATTAATTTTAAATGTATATTATACTAAAAATTACAATTTAAAAACGTGAAACGTATTTTATGTGATAAAACGATCTTTTCAATAATTTGTAAATTTTCATTATCTAATAATCATTATTACGTATAATTATTAATATTGGACACTACTAACTATAATTAATAATTAACATTAACTTAATGTTCAAAAAAGCAACTGCCCCATCCATTGTATTCTAGGGAAGTAACATAACCAACGTCGATGTATCAAAACATGGATATCGAAGATATAATATATTTGTGTAATAATATATCACCAAAAAACCAACGATGTTTTCAAATACAGATGATTTTGTAATGGGTAATTATAATGAAATTATAATCTCTAACATTAATGTTCGTTGGAGGCGATTTAATTTGGAAGTTGTCAAGTTTAATAATTTATAGTTAAGATTTCTTTGGCAACCAAGCTGTGATTGATTGCAATTCGTCTCCCTAAGGACAACGCTCGCACCCCTTTATCTGAAAAACGAATCTTCATGAATACAGAATTTTCTCCTTATTTTAGCTCTTTCCATCTCGGACACTTTGGTCCAGAGGAAAGTTCAATTTATTATTATGAGAAAATTACTATGATAATTTTTTGAATCAAAATTAAAAATATAGTCAACATAAAAGTTTGGAGACAAAATATCAATGTTAGAAAGTTCTCAAACCAATCAATGTTGAAATCGACGTCTCATTCCTTTGACGCTCCCGCAATGTTACGGCCATGAGGAGCAGGAGTGTGTATTTTCTTTCCGAGGGCGTCAACTACTTTGGCCATTAGTCCCGTGAGTATAGTGAATGTTCTAGCCGGGAGGTGGCGCTGAGATCGGGCGCCGACCAGAACGGTAGCTTGCGGGGCTTTCCCCAAAATAGTACATCCCTAATGGTACACTTCCACGGCCTGGATAAGCTCTAAGTTCTCGAATGGAGTCTCGCTATGAGTGGTAGAATAGTAAGTGTAATGTGTAAGGGAAGGAGAATGAAGAGGAAGGAAAGATCGCGTGCGATCCGGGATCCGTTTGTGAGGGTACTGCTCCGGCATTCGCGTAGTGTTGATCGGAGAAACCACGGAAAACTACCGATCAGAGCTGCCAGCCGCTAGAATTCGCCTCCGGTCAATAGCTGAATTCGACGTAGCTATGTAGCTAATATAAAAAATTGCCACCGTCAGGACCCGATCCCTAGGACTTGGCGGTCAATGACGCTGCAGCGTCAACGATTGTTGTCCCTAAGCCGTCTCAGAGACGGTCTTCGCAAAGGAGAAACAGAGGAAATGCGAAGCGCAGGCCGGCGCCCGGGGGGAGGGGCGGGGCAGAGGAGATATGACCCACATCGGTGCGCTGGGGGCGCGTAGGAGGAGCTAAGTTTAGAACGGCAAAGATAGGCTTGCGGCGGCTGCTGCGCGAAGATAGCCGCTTGACGTCGCGGGGGCGGGGGAGGGGGAAGGACGCCGACTTGGGAGGAATGATGCAGAAACGAGGAATATTCAATGTCCGCGGCGGAGGGGCGGTGTGGAAATACACAGAAAAAGGAACTGAGGCGCAGATTCAAGCTGATTCTGAAACGATTGCGACTCCACTAGGTGTGATGAATGTTGGGAAACCCTGCATTAAATGTACGTGCTGAAGGAGTGGTGTTTTCAATGGAAAGAATTGGCGCGAAGATTCAGGCAGTATTGTTTACACAATTCTGGGACCTTTAGCGGTGAGATGAAAAGCGTACTTGTGTACTGTACGTTTCTATCAATAATTACTTGCAGCTCAATATGCGGTAAAACTGAATTCTTCTTTACATGAACAACTTTTTTGTAAGAAAGTATTTCTATTATCAAATTTTCTGTTCACAAGTGACATGAGAGGATTAAATTAACCGATATCCCTGTGCCCTTATTTAATATTTTGCACAACAATAAATTAATAGTAATTTCATACGGTGTTGTAATGTGTATATTCAGGTGCCCAATCCCACTCGAGTCAAGTGGAATTTGTGATGGGCAAAGAACGTTCGCGGTAGTTCATCTCGTTTCCTCTACCTCTCGATACGCCACTGCTCGATTATTCATCTTGACTTACACGTCCATAATTACATATCCATTAAATGATTCGTGCATTTCAGGTACAGCCTTAAGCAGAGGTGTGGGGAGAGGGGTAGGCCAGAGGAGCCGTGCACCCCACTGAAAATTTTAAAAGGCATACTGTAGAGTTCCAAAATAAAATATTTTTTCCGAAAATAAGTCGAATCCCTGATTTACAACAAATACGTACATAACGTACAGCTACATTTTAAAATTTACAGTGGTATGACGACGACCAACGGGTGGTCACATTTTCAACGCTGTGATTGTTGCCTAAATATATAATTTGAAATATTTTGGCTATTTAGTTGTATAACTCAAAACTCGTCACTAACTCCTAAATAGTTTTCAATAGTTAGAATTAGTTTTTCTTTTTATTTCACGTTTAAAAAATATTTTTTGTAAAAAATAATACGTATATGACAAAAATGAATAATTGCAAAATGCAAATTTTGAATGTACTCTTGCCCAAGAAAAAAAATTCTTATGAAATTCTATTTTCGCAACCGCTAAGGCAATCTTGGGAACTCGATACTGGGAGAGGGGCGAGTTGACCAACCGCTAGCATCTAAAATGTTAGTGTCGATATGATTGGCGCGAAATCTCAAGGGGACAGGAAAGAATTTCTCCCGGGGACGGGGGCTCCTATGTTTACGTAAGAGGCGAAACCATCCTCACATCTTGCTGTAGACAGATTTTACCTGCACACATATACCATAGCGGAATACTATTTGCAAGCGGGCATTTTCAGTCCGGTATTGGTGTCAATAATAGTCCAATAAATATTTAACATTTTAGCAACAATTAAACTACGTAGCAATCAATTTGAAATTCTATTAGCAATCAATTTGAAACTCTTGTCAAAATTGTTATTTTGGCTTCTTTGAATCAGGGGCAATTCGGGGATCATCCCATGCCATATTAGCGCATATTTCGGAATTGTTTATAACATAATTAAATGTTGCAAAATTGTTAATTGTAATTTTCGTCTCTGAACATAGGGGATCCTCCCCACTTTAGAATAGCCGTAATTGGAAATTGCTAATAAAGTTGCAAATATTGCAGTGTTTATTGTGAAGTTGGAATAACTTATTAAACATATTTTTTGCAGCCAATCTATTAGCTCTCTGCTCACAAGTCTATTGTCCAGATATAATTCAAATGTCTCACTTATGAAACTTCCATTTCGATATTTGAATTCGTTTATGAGTTATTAGCTTATAAATAATTTGTCATGCATGTATAACATCGAAACCAGCAGTTACATGGTAAATAGGAACATAATCTTAATTACTATTTTTTCCCTTTTGTATTCAGAGCAAACAAAATGTTGATAACTTTGCGAGATATATGCAGATGTTTTTTTTACAATGAACATGTAGTGGGAAATTCTATAGTAGGAAGATCCAAATGAGACCATCGCCCGAGACTGAGCCAGAAAACATTTTGAGTTTTCTGCGAACCAGTGGCAAATGTCACAAGTGTATCTACAGTTTACGACATGTTCATTAACAAAATGTGATGTTCATCATCTTTCATATCCTAGAAGTTCGTAACATTTATTTTGAGAGAGTCCGTGTACCCTCGATAGGTTGACCTGTGCTGGAATGGCCAGTTTGCTCACACTCTCCCTATGGGTACCGAGGTTCAAATGCCGATCGATGTGGAATTTGCGGTGAGGAAATTCAAGGAATTCGCTGAAGATTTTCGCAGGTCGCTCTCGTGCTACACCTCGCGCTGTTTAGCGAATGAGGTCAGTGTTCAATGTGGTAGTCCGAACATTTTCCATTGACTTATTTACCACCTCTCATTTAACCATTGCTACATTAATGTGTCATCATAACCAGCTATTCATCAAATCATTCTTATAAAATAGTTTAGTTACTGTCTAATTATAATAAACAGTGACGGGCTATCATCAGTGGATCTAGGTTAGAACACCAACCAAAGAGAAGATTCTAAGAATTATAATGATAGCTATTTTTCTGGATTTCTGGAAAATAGCTACAATACAAATAGGAAAAGAGAACTAAGTACACAAGGGCCGTCCGTGAATTACGTAACGTCAATATGGAGTATTTTGTAAAACTCCTCTCCCCCGTGTATCACGCCTGAAACTAGTGCTTTAATTCCCCTCAAAAATTACGTAACGCTTACCACTACACCCCTCCCCAATTTCCAATAAATACGAAAAATGTATTAATTGAATTTCTGTGATATATTAAAATTTATAATTAAAGTCAGAATTAGTTGGGTGTTAGTGGGCTCTACCTAACAATAAATTAGGGAAAATTTTTGAGTGAAGGAAGGACGGGTCGGAGAGACAGTGTTTGACATCTAGCTCTGCACACGCCGTCGTGGATGCAAAACTGGGCGAGAGTCTTCTGTGACAATTTAACTGAATTCCAGAATATAGATCACGTTTGAATATTTTCTTCGTAGTCAATATATCATTGATGAAAAAATATTTTTATTTATTGTAACAACTTCTAAATAATAATTTTTTAAATAATTTGTATACTTTCTTACTTAATAGGCAATATTTTAATATTATAGTATAACACGGAATAAAATAAATGAGTGCAGAAAATGTTGAAAAATTAAAATAATATCAACGTTACGTAACACTGAACTAACACTCCTATCCCTACGTAATGCTTAACACTGAATCAAAACCTCTTCCTTCTATATAGAGTTACGTATTTTGTGGATGACCCCTTGCAGGAAAGTAAGTAACATAGGAATTGTTAAAGAACTTCTTGTGCCACCTTTCCCGGATGATTCACCCCCTTTAAACCCCATTCGCCGCCGCTGCTGCCATGGCCACGGAGGCCTCCAGCACATCCATCGTCCGCGCGGCCGAAGAAAAGTTCTCGGCCAGGGAAGTCGCTGGCAACTTTTCCTGCCCTTACGTAACCTGTCGCCCGCACTCCTCTCCCCTGCCACGAGGCCCGAGCGCTTTGTCTCGGAAATGTCAAGGGTGATGCCCGTTAAGTTGCAATCCTTTTACTTGAGTTTCATTTCGAAATCTGCAGCGTTCGCGTCGCAGCAGACTGCACGTCATCTTCACAATACGTTCGCAGAATTATGCAAGTGGTAGTTTCGAAGCATCATTTCAAAACGGGTTTCCGTGGCGGCTTACAAGTGAAGCAGCTCATTACCTTCATTTCGGAGGCAGGAAGCCGTAGGTCAACAACAAAATATTTAAGGGTTGAGGTAAGATTCTCATTCGCAATCAAAAAAAAAAAAATAACAGGAATAATGTTTTTGAATAACAGAACCATCTGCTGTTAAACATTTTAATAAATTGCAATGAAGTAGGAAAAACTTACTGGGAATGTTGCAGACGTGTGACAGGTTATGCACATACTGCAAATACAACGTAAGAACTATTAAGCGATCAGACCCACGAAAGCAAATGGAACAGGTTATTCCCAAAATCACAGCGCAATGCTTTAGTCGGAACAGTTAGTTGGCTATGGCTCATCCAAAAAACCGCACCTAAACTTTCTAGCAAGAAAAAATTAATTCTTCAATTACAAACAACATGATGTAAATATATACAGTTTCTTAGTGCAAATTAGTAAAGGAGTTCTTGTAATCAACAACTGATGTAGTTAGTCTCCAACATATAATGCGAGTGACCGTATGTACGCAAGTCTAATGCATCATCGAATATAATGCGCACTCTATATTTGAAATTTAAATTATGGAAAAGGGGTTTATATCGAATGTAATTCACATCAATGATAGAATAACAGGTACCGTATTTCATTTAAATTTATGTAATTCAACAATGGATTTATCGTATACATAAACCATCAGAATATAGAATTAAACCAATTGATTACAGAAACCCTCAATAATACGAGTAGGCATGTGATAAATGAAACAAAGTTGAAGTTGAAAACTCCAACAAATCGTTATGACGTAATTTACGAAAAAATTGAATTAAGTTACTGGCGTTCTATAGAACGGATTTGTACTCGAATCCAATGCGTACCACGATTTTGAGTACTGCATTTGGTAAAATACAAGTGGTGCTAAAACAACACGTACTTTCTCACCCGGATATTAACGCAAAATTACGCGAAAAGTGCTCAAAGTTTCGAAAAATTGTTCACGACCTTATTTTAAAAACTATCTTTAAGAAATTGATTCCATTCAGGGAAAATCTCTATCTTTAATATTTTAATTCTAGTAAGACGCCGAAACAATGTTGGACTGGAAACGCAGGGTTTTCAATGAACACGAGACTTGCACGATTCTCTTAAACGTCCTTCACAGAATCCCACAAGAAAATTTAATCAATAACGATGGAGCCATTTTTTTGAAAAGTTGGAAAATGTCTCAGGGACTACATGTAAAATACCCCCCAGAGTTAAAATATCGGTTTCAAATTCAAGTGGGAGGAGAGAGAGACGGACGGACACACAGACAGACAGACAGACAATCAGACAGACGGACGGACGGACGGACAGACAGTCTGACTGACGGACGGACCGATACACAGTCTAACTGACAGACAGACAGACAGTCTGACTGATTGACAGACGGACCGATAGACAGTCTAACTGACAGACAGACAGTCTGACTGATTGACAGATGGACCGACAGACAGTCTGACAGACAGTCTGACTGACTGACTGACTGACAGACGGACAGACAGTCTGACTGACTGACTGACAGACGGACAGACAGTCTGACTGACGGACAGACAGACAATCTGACTGACTGACAGTCTGACTGACTGACTGACAGACGGACAGACAGTCTGACTGACTGACAGACGGACAGACAGTCTGACTGACTGACTGACAGACGGACAGACAGTCTGACTGACAGACGGACAGACAGTCTGACTGACTGACTGACAGACGGACAGACAGTCTGACTGACGGACAGACAGACAATCTGACTGACGGACGGACAGATAGTCAGTCTGACTGACAGACGGACAGACCGTGTGACAGACGGACAGACCGTGTGACAGACGGACAGACCGTGTGACAGACGGACAGACCGTGTGACAGACGGACAGACCGTGTGACAGACGGACAGACCGTGTGACAGACGGACAGACCGTGTGACAGACGGACAGACCGTGTGACAGACGGACAGACAGACAGTCTGACAGACGGACAGACAGACAGACAGTCTGACAGACGGACAGACGGACAGACAGACAGTCTGACAGACGGACAGACAGACAGTCTGACAGACGGACAGACAGACAGTCCGACAGACGGACAGACAGACAGTCTGACAGACGGACAGACAGACAGTCTGACAGACGGACAGACAGACAGTCTGACAGACGGACAGACAGACAGTCTGACAGACGGACAGACAGACAGTCTGACAGACGGACAGACAGACAGTCTGACAGACGGACCGATAGTCTGACTGACGGACAGACAGCCAGAGTCTGACTGACGGACAGACAGACAGACAGTCTGACTGACGGACAGACAGACAGACAGTCTGACTGACGGACAGAGTCTGACTGACTGACGGACAGACAGTCTGACTGACTGACTGACGGACAGACAGGCTGACAGACGGACAGACCGTCTGACTGACTGACTGACGGACAGACCGTCTGACTGACTGACGGACAGACAGTCTGACAGACGGACAGACAGTCTGACAGACGGACAGAGAGACAGTCGGACGTTTTGTCGTCGTTCGTTTTTTCGGTATCAAGGACCCACAAAACATGCATTTTGGCTACATCAAATGTTAGAGGACTTTTTTCTAAATTTAGTAACTCGATTTTTTCCTCTTTTTCGTTACCAGGGGCTTGTAATAAAAATTTTTTTGCCGAAAATTCGTCGTTTTTACGCGCAGCATTACATAACTGTCTCTACTCTGCAGCGAGATCATAAATGGTGCGCATTATATTCGCAAAAATACGGTTATCCTGGGAGGTAAGCTTTTCTTCCCCATAAACGTGAGATCAAGCACATACCTTGTGGGGTCCGTCTACTCCCAGGTATCTCCCATACGTGGAACCCCCCCAGCCAGAACAAGCTCTGCACTTTCAACTGAACTCTTGACATGTGGTAGTGTAGTGCATGTAAGTTCACGTGTGGGTGTGAGGAAAGAGCAGGGTCCATGAATGAGGATGAGATAATTGCTCGCGGTCCGTTGGTTGTGGTCTCTCCCAGGCATTCGTCAGGGATTGTTCGGAGAGACGATGTCAAACTACCAAGCGGTAGATTGGTAGAATTTGACTCCAGACAGCGGTTGAATTCAAACCAGGTGCGTGGCTATGTCCGAAAATCCGCCATTCTCGGGGCTGGAGCTCCACGGCCTCGCTGGAAACGACGCAGCAGAAGCGACGATGTTGCCGCTGAGCCATCGCGGCCGGTCTCCCTTCGCCGATGCGTCGACTGGGAGCTGGGGGCTGGTGGCATGGGCGTTCGGGCGCGGCATCGAGGTTATTAGAGGGAACTAATCGCGTTTGTTGAGAGCAATTTGGAGGTATTATCGCGAGCGCTCTGTTCCCGCAATGCCGCCGCCGCAGCTGCCGAAGTCCAGCACACAGACCGTACGAATTATGAGGCCCGCGCCGGTTTTCATTTCACTACCGCAGACGGTTGCAAGATGATCAGCGCGGCCGCTCTCGAAAATTTCAATGTCGATGATGAGAATGAATCGGCGGTACAAAAACTTACAAAAGTAATTGTTATTTATTACACATTCCTCATTTAATACTAACATTTATTCATATAAAATACATATTTTAAATTTTAATGGAATACGAATTGCCATCCATTGAAGAATTATCAGAAAGTAATGATAGCCTAGGGAACTTAAGTTCGATAGGCTACCATTCAATATCAGCGGTCAACCTCAAGAAATAATCTACGTCCAAACGTGCTCAATTGAGTTATATACACTAATTTTAAAGAAAGCTATACAATGACATCGGAGTTTAGAACGTTTAAGTTCGATGGTGTTTTGGTGAACGAGAAAATCACATTATGATGCAGTAGAAAAAATGTGGTGATAAGAGGCCATCACAGTAATACGAAGCTTAGTTTCTTCTTCGGAGACCTGAGTAAATTTACATCTGGAGTACTGAAGTAAATCATCATCTTTGGAGTACTGAAGGAGAAAACTTTGAACCCCATTTGTTTTTGTTTTTTCTCATCATTATTTTCACTTTAAATTGATTCTAATATTTTTCTTCAATATTTATGTATTGTTATTTTCATTAGGTTAATAATTAATTACAGGGCTGCGTTTAAACTTACATTTATTGGAAACTTTACAAAAGTCACCGTAAAACACTTGCTGTTCAACAGTTTTTGACGGGTATATAACTGTTTTGTTGGAATGCTTACTGCGCACAATTTTTACGTACACATTTATTATTTCAACGTAATCACTGTTGAAGATAAGAATATTGCAAACACAGTCAACAGAACACAATGTTTTATAATATTTTATTAATTTAGCGCATTCGTGTGAAGGCAGGATAAGCACCGAACAATGTAACAGCAATACTTATGTGATATATTGGAAAACAATGCAACTATAAGTGATAACATGTAAATTTAAACCACTCTCTTAACGATTCGTGCAAAAAATGGTGGAATGATTGACTGCCACATAAGTCACGGAGTACTAAAGGGGTACATTTTGGACCCCATGGCGAGAAAAACGCCTTTCCAGAAAAAAATAATTATTGATTTTTTTCTACTGAGCGCATTTTTAATATATTAGGGAAAATATTCAGCTAGAAAAAAATGTCCTACAGACAGTAACACTAACTGAATTAAATGACAAAAACATGTCCTGAGGTACAAAATGTACCCCCTTAGGCCTTCTAGTGTTAAAGAAGCCACGCCGCCCTACGTGGCGTCACGATCGATGTCACCGCAGTGCTTCTCGTCGGGAGGTCCTAGGGTTCGAATCCCGACGGTAGCAGGAGTTTAGTCACTAGCTACAGAGTGAGGTCGAATTCAGCCGCTGTATAGAGGAGAATCCTAGCGACCAGCTGCTAGCGACCAACTGGATTTATCCACTTTTCCGATACCAGAGCCTTGTAATAAGAGCTTTCTGCCGAAAAATAGCTATTTTTTTCGCGCAGCATTACGTAACTTTCCGTCTACTCCGAAAGTAAAAAATAAAGAATATGGACAGTTTTGGTCGCTTTGTTTCCCTAACGATGTGCACAACCCTTGCCTGCAGGGAACAGGGTGACCGGGAACAACTGACGACTCTCGACGCTTATATTGCTCGCTAGGATCTCTACTTAGCAGTTAAGTCTGACATTTCTCTGAGCAGAAAACAGGAGTTCATACCGAAGAACATTAAAACGCGGTATATCTAAATCTGTAGATTTATTTTGTTTATTCGTCAGTTAAACATCACAATTTCTATGACAATCGATAATTTTGTATTAATCGGCACAATTAAAGCAATTAATTTTAGACTAAGTTATTCTATAGATCAATTAAAACTTACGATTACACAGCTCGATAATTGCGATTCAATTTTTGTACAAATTCTAATGATATCTTTAGATTTAATTTAAAAAATGCCGCCATTTTGGAATACACCCAGCTTCATTATAAGCACCTACTGTCTATAATACTGTGTAATAAGAGACATATTTGGCAAAGCGTCTTTGAGCGACCCCAGAGGCAATGATTGGCTCATTAATTACAGAAAATTTAAATTAATCAATCTCTAGCTTCCAAGTCGCTCATAGCCTTCTTGTCGAACAAAATTATGATAGTCACAATCAATTTTGTTTTTCGCAGTAATTCACCAGATAACACGAGCATGGATGGTGATCTGATATTGATATGACGCCTTTCCGGAGAGTTCAGATTCAAGAGATAGCAAAAGATCAACCCGATCAATCGAGAAAAATGTATTTTGGCGAACATCTTGCTCGCTGTCTAGCCGCTAGCGTTGTTCCTCAGACAGATGCACGGACGATTTGCGGTAAACCAAGTTTTCGGTATCAGACTCTGACCGCGAAGTCCAAGGTTCGAATCCCAACGGTCACAGGATTTTCCACACATGTCGGGAGACCAGTCGGAAGCTTAGAGCTTGTCCCGGTTGGGTCGTTGCCCCGCTAGTGGGAGATACCTGGTTGGGGAAACCCCCCTTGCGGACAGGTAGGTCGGCGCCGGAATTCGCCATCCAGTCAAGGAAGATCACCGCCAACTCCCGAGAAAATGCACTATACTTAAGGGACTAATGACCTTAGCATTGATGCACCCAGAATCACTAAACAATCGGTATCAAGGATTCACAAAAGTGCATTCTGAATATTTAACTTAATAAACGGAATTTATTTTTTACAAGGATGAAAAAGAGGGCCTTGCAGTTTAGCTCACTGGTCAGCGAGCTCGGGATCGATTCCCGGTCGAGGCAAGATTATAATGTGCGGTTTCTTTGCAACGCCCCCGTACATGCTGCTATGGGACGATGAGAAAACTAACTTCTCAGGTTAAGAAGACCAAAATACGATGTGGGGATGTTTTCGTGCTAACCACACGTACCTGATTAACCCATGGCCGCGAGGCAGGGACGCTGCTGGTACGCGGGCAGTCGCGCCAAGTGCAGATAAAGAGAAACAATAATTTTTCAGTATCCGGAACCTACAAATTAATCCCCATTTTTTCGCTGCAGCATTTTATAACTTTCTAACTAACTACTAAGTACGTAGTATGCAAGAAAGTAAAACGGGCTGTACAAATCTTTCACTGATATAATAATTATTTTTAAAAACTGTTTGAAAGAAATGTGTTATACACTTCTTTCTAATACAGAGAACAAAATTCATATTAATTTTTCACGGTGTAGTAACGATGTAAAGGTATTTCCAATGAAAGAACGCCATTGTTCGCCAGTAACGTATTCAAATTTATTCGCGAAAGACAGAAAGTCGGAGATATCATCCGCTTAAATTACCCTTGTCTCAAAGTCGTCGAAGCTTAGACTTGAAATATTTCTCGCTTGGCGAATCCGTTTCGATTTCTCAATTGAGTTTCCGGTCGTCATCTTTTTATTCAAACAACTGAAACGACATTGTAGGGACAAGCTAAGGAAGAGGAAAGGGACGACTGCTGGCCGCTCTGTGCAGAACGTGACTTGAACAGAAAGACAGAAACATTACAGAAGCGTGACGCCAAGTGCAGTTTTCAGGAGAGAGACGTGTTCAGGAAGACAATGCGCGATATGGCAGTGGTAGTTATTGAGGCCATGCATTGCCATCCATGTAGATTTTTTCTGACATCGCAACTCCTGAAAAGAAATTGAGGTCAGGGAGAACCTGTTCTATGGAGTGAACAGGAAATGCAGAACAAGTAAAATGAGGTAAATATACGGTAATTTTTCAGGTAATATTAAAATCGGTTTTCCCTGTTAGTTTTAGAAACAATATTCAATGGAAAAAATGATCATTATGATCTTTACTAATTTTGACAAATTTAAACATTTCATATTTATACATTTTAACTCTACACCTTAACATATTCAATTTGTAATGAAATCATTTTATCCAAAACGTTTGATTTTCCGTTCCTGAAGAATACACAAAGGCCAAGCATTGTGTAACTGGCGGTTAATTTAATGTTTTATTGTCTTATTAAAACAATGTAATCATTCGTAGTACTTTAGAAAATAATAGTTATTCTTTGCTGTGAAATATGTTAAGATATTTTCCCAGAGAAAGGTGGATAAGAAGCTCGTAAGTAAGTAAAATTACAGTGAGTTGAGAAAGTTGAGTGTGTTGCGCTGACTGAGTTCGCTATGAGTAGATAAATGGATACAGAACACCACTTTTGTGCCTCCATTGGCCAAGGTTTAACAGTTTTCTTAAAAAAATATTTAATTAATATAGTTTTGGATTCCAATTTAACTTCAAATTAAAAAAATTATCGGATATCATATTGCAATGATATTCACATTAAGGGAAAGAAAGAAAACCAACGCAAAACATATGTACGCGGCAGAAAGGAAAGACAGTGCTAAAAGAAGGACATGAAACATATAATCACAAAACCTTGCGCAGAATAGTAACACACAAAACAGGGAGCAACAAGAACAAAGAGGTAGGCTAACAAAAGATGCATGAGCCTGGAATCTTAAAGGGTCCGTGAATCAAGGAGATGAAACAGTCGCCGTCCCTCGGAAGGGGCCACGACAAGAAGAGGGCAGGTTCTCGTGAGAGTGTTTCGAAAGAGACGGACGATGAGGAAGAGGATGCGAGGGCGCCGAGGGCGAGAGGGCAGGACGTGAGCGCGGGGGCAGGGTGTGTGTGTGTGTGTAGCCGGTGTCCTCGGGGAGCACTGTTTACCGAGCAGACGGAGCCACGCTTTGTGGCGGCCGCGCTGCATTATACATGCGACGAAAGCCAGTGGGGGTGGTGGAGTTAGAGTGGGAGAGAGGTAGTGGAGATGGAGTTAGAGTTGGAGGTAGAGGAGGTGGAATTAAAGTTGAAGGTAGACGAATTGGCGTTGGAATTAGAATTGAGTAGGAGTCGGAATTAGAGTTGAGTTGGAGTCGGAATTAGAGTCGAGTTGGAGTCTGAATTAAGTGTCGAGATGGAGTCTGAATTAAGTGTCGAGTTGGAGTCTGAATTAAGTGTCGAGTTGGAGTCTGAATTAAGTGTCGCGTTGGAGTCTGAATTAAGTGTCGCGTTGGGAGTCTGAATTAAGTGTCGAGTTGGAGTCTGAATTAAGTGTCGAGTTGGAGTCTGAATTAAGTGTCGAGTTGGAGTCTGAATTAAGTGTCGAGTTGGAGTCTGAATTAAGTGTCGAGTTGGAGTCTGAATTAAGTGTCGAGTTGGAGTCTGAATTAAGTGTCGAGTTGGAGTCTGAATTAAATGTCGAGTTGGAGTCTGAATTAAGTGTCGAGTTGGAGTCTGAATTAAGTGTCGCGTTGGAGTCTGAATTAAGTGTCGCGTTGGAGTCTGAATTAAGTGTCGCGTTGGAGTCTGAATTAAGTGTCGAGTTGGAGTCGGAATTAAGTGTCGAGTTGGAGTCGGAATTAAGTGTCGAGTTGGAGTCGGAATTAAGTGTCGAGTTGGAGTCGGAATTAAGTGTCGAGTTGGAGTCGGAATTAAGTGTCGAGTTGGAGTCGAAATTAATCGAGTTGGTCGGAATAAGAGTTGAATTGGAGTGGGAATTAGAGGCCATGATCGTGACATAACGGTGACGGCCATGGTTGCAGTGACAAATGCCATGTGGCGATGAATCTCCACCGATGGTGGGGGCAGGCGTTGGCGGTGGTCATGTGAGAATCGGAACTGGTGACTGCCTCGGTGTACGGAGGCGACTAGGGCGATGACAAAGTGTCAATGTTATTGACGAAGAGAGTTTAGGTGAGATGATTAGGCGTTATTGGCGGTAGTGACGGAGGCGATAGAGAGGTGGCGGTCATAATAGTAGTAGTAGCAGCACTGGTAGTAATGGTGGCGACGGTGAAGGTTAAGGGTGTAACAGTGTACGCAATGGAGAGGAAGGTGGCTGAGGTAGAATTGTTTTTGATGAAGTGGTGGCGGTAGAGGTGTGTGGTGGTGAAGGTATAGAGGTGAAGGTGGTGGTGGAAGTGACGGTGTTAGTGACAGAGGTAGTGGTGATGGTGTTGTTGTAGGTTAAGGCGGTGAAAGTGTAAGTGATGGAGATGTAGGTGTTAGAGGTATAATTGTTTTGATGAGTTGTTGATGGTGGTGGTGGCGAGAATGTAAGCGATGGAGGTGAAGGTGGTAGTGGGAGTGACGGTGTTAATGGTAAAGGTGTTGGTGTTGGTGTAGGTTAAAGGGAAGAAAGTGTAAGCGATGGAGGTGAAGGTAGTGGCGGAGACGAGAATTGCTGATGCGGCGACGTCGGGGGCAGGAGCAGCGAACGAGGCTGTGACTTCTAGAGACAGCGGCTCCATTGGTGGGTTGCGGAAGAGAGAGCGGGAGTGGGGGTGGATGTAGTCGTAAAAACGCTATGCGGTCTTCCACAAAGGTAGCGCGGGTGCTTTTGAAAGAGAAAGAACATGTATTGCCGATAGGACCAGGTTGTGTGTGTGTGTGTGTGTGTATGTATGTATGTATGTATGTATGTATGTATGTATGTATGTATGTATGTATGTATGTATGTATCAATGTATGTATGTATGTACGCATGTGCAGGTGGCTCTGTGAACCGAACTGCCTGATGAACCTACCAGGAGAATTAGTTATGCAGATGTGTTTAACAACTTGTTTGGTGGGATGAAATAATCCAAAAACCCTTTAAGAAGCAAGTTGGTGACCGAAGTATGTTGTTATAATGTTAGTAACTCAATTACGCTTTTCAGATTGGTAATATAGAGACGGATGTTGAAGCGAGGTCAGAAACAACGAATGTTCCTTATGATTTCTTAATATATATTACGTGTAAAAAGTGTAATGTTTTGAAATACATAAAAATGAAATATATTTTTAAAGCATGCAACGAATCATATCGGGTTTGTAATTGAATCAACGAGATTGGAGTCAGAAAGATAAATTTCCTGGGCTGAAAAATGAAGCTGGTGATTTAATACTATCACTATGTTTTGACGTACCATAGATGAAATCAATTAATATTTTCTCATGTGTTACTCATACTTTACAATAAAACGTTCTTCAAACACCCTGTTGTTTTGTTGTGCGTCAAATAAGAATTATCCTAAACCTTTCTGCTTCGCAAAAGCAGCTGAAAATTCAAACAATAAAGTGATGCATCAATTAAGGAGCGAGAGAGCACATCACACGATACAAAACTAACCAATAGTCAAAAGATTTAATAATTCTATCAAAATAATATACATTGTCGATGTACAATACATTGTCCAAGCACACCTACAAAATAACGATTATTTTTTCTAAACAATGGCGCGAGCAGGCAATTTAGGGACACGTTCCACACGCAGTGTTCCTTCAGAGACTGGTGCGACCACGATTCTCTGGGGCCAACCGATTCGCCTGCACCCTCCCCGTCCCGCACCTCTGCCTTTTGTCCCCGCCACGCGGCGTTAAAAATATTTGAAAGCCGATCATATCTCGGCCTTTCTTTCACTAACTACCGCCATAAAACTTTTACGGCATCGCCTTTCCACACAGTGGCGACTCGCTCAGCGCGCTCTCGCGCCGAAATACGCAGTCGCAAACGCAGCTCGTTTCGGCGGCTCTCGCGGTCCGGTACGCCCGCAAGCGCGCTCCTTTCATTTTCCAGAAAAAAGAAAGAAAGAAAGAAAGAAAAAAGAGAAAAAAGAACAGACGGGGAACTGAGGTGGGACAGACGGGTGCGGCTTTCTGACGAGACAAACCGGCAGGACGAAGAAAAGGCTGTGAAAACGGCATACAAAGTTGTTTTATGAGTGAAAGAACTCACAAACTCGTGTAAAATTGGTTTTAATGAGTGGAAGTAATTTAATGAGATTTTAATCAGTTGTCTATTTAGTACTTTAATGGTTTAGAAAATATAATTTAAACGCATCAACACTAATTATAGAAAGTAAAATAAAGTGTCGTTAATGAAGAAGTAAATATTAAAGATACTAAAGTATGGATTTAAAAAAATGATGAATGGTAGTCATTACTTGTTTGCATAGGATAGTTTGCGCTGGAGTAAGTACTGAAAAAAAAACGTTTGTGCTTTCACAGACAATTTAGTAATTTACTGAATGTTTTAAAGCCAGTTTGGACTTATACCGATGGTGATTTTTGCGCACTACTCCAATGCTAGGTAAAATACATAATTTTCAAGTGCATTTGCATCATGAGGAATTGCATATCTTCTAAGTGTTCTATTAATTCATAAATTTGTTCCTAGAGCAATATTAGGATATTCTGGCTTTGTAAGGCAATAAAAACTTAATTGTAGAACGATTCAGTGATTAGTTTGTTTTCTTTCTCTTAGCCATGTTCTTGTCGACCTTCGTTTCCTGTTTCTGCAAAATCGCTAGTATTTCACATTACTCGCGTTCAGCTCAAGTTTTTTTCTCGTGAGAGAATTGTCTCATTCCATTCATGTCGGATCATTTACAATGAAATTAATGTAATTCTGATTTTTTCTCGATATTATTACAGGGACGAAAACGGAAATATTTAAAACATTTATATCGCAATTTCAAACGTCAGACTTACACAACCGTCATAATAATGCGAAAGCTGATATTAGAAGATTTTTGGCAAATATGCAGCGTTTTGAGAACAAAAATCAATTTTTTGCCGCCTTCAATGCAGCGTTGAGGATATTTTTGTAACTTTCTGTTGAAAATTCAATGACAGCAGATGCTGTTCGTCGTGGATAGCCGAGGGATGAACGGAAATCCGACGAGGCGTGCTCCATTTCATACAGGAAGAAGCTAACGAGCTGTCAGTGATGGGGGTCAGCTGGCTTGGAACGCACTTTGACCTCGGCCAATGCGTCATCGGGTTTGCGAATGTTTGCACCCAAGATACGATTACAGCCACACGCGACGGCTATCCTCTCAAAATCTATTCCGAATAGATACATAGCGAGCCTCAAACCAGTATTATGACTTTATTTCAAAATCTATCTTTGAGCAACAGATTTCATTAAGGAAAAAAATCTCCATCTTTAATATTTTCATTGTACAAAGACTCCGAATATGTTAGAATATCTTGGAATATCAATTTTGGAGAAAATCGGCTGAACAGTTTAGCCGCGTTGTTCACAGACAAACAGACAGACGTTTTGCCGTCATTCGATTTTTCCGTATCATGAACCCACAAAACATGGATTCTGACTACATCACGTATGAGAGGATTTTTTTCTAAATTTTGCAATTGGATTAATTCACTTTCCCGTTACCAGGGCCCTACATTAAGAGTTTTTCTGCCGAAGTAATTTCGACAGCATTACATAATTTTTCTCTACTGCGTAAGCGATAACGAGAAAGCAAAAAGTCGTATTCTCCGTATACCGGACTCAAAACTGTTCCTCGTCTTGCTACGTTTACGTAGTAAAGATAAAGTAATGTAATGTCGCTGCAGGAATCGATGATTTTTCGGTACAAAAACTAGAATTGTTGGGCTCCTGGATACGAAAAAATGGATAAATCGTTGCGAAGTCAGCATTCATATCGTGTGGGTCATTTATGCCGAAAACTCGATTGACAGCAAAACTTGTCTCTCTCTGCATGTCTGCCTGTCCGCCTGTCCGCCTGTCCGCCTGTCCGCCTGTCCGCCTGTCCGCCTGTCCGCCTGTCCGTCCGTCTGCCAACGTTAGCGCGCAAACCCTGTAGACGATTTTCTCCAGAATTATATTCCCCCGCTGATCTGAATGAGCTCGATGCCTTGCGAGTTTGAAACGGTTATTTTCATTTTTGGATGTACCGTACATGAAGCCTTAACTTTTTCAAATTTTCTCAAAAACAGATCCAATTTCCCCCCCTCCGATAGCGTAAAGGGGGCTTAATGAAATGGCCCAGGTCATATTTTCGTTGAACTCTCTTAATTTTCGGAAAATTGCTTGAGTTATAAATAACGCGAAGAACCACTGGGATTCTTAAGCGTCAGGAAAGCTGTGTACAACTGAGTGGTGGTGTAGCGGTAACTTGCCTGGCGTATCGACGCGAAGGACCTGAGTTCCTATCTTGGCATGAAGAAAATATAATTGCTGGCTGGTAACACGTTTGCAGGTTTATGTAGTACTGCAATATTGCATAGCCATTACAAATAAAACAAAAATGTATGTGCGGTTGTAGTACCACTAGATAATGAGTGACTCTTCAATGAACATTATTGGACGTCTCAAGCGTGATGTTAAGCTGAAGTCGACCTATATGTGAAAATTACGCGCTGACATACATCTTCGCGTTATGTCTGATTTCTTTTGTTTTATTCGCTTGGTCTGTGTTTA
Source organism: Teleogryllus occipitalis (assembly GCA_011170035.1). Lineage (NCBI taxonomy): Eukaryota > Metazoa > Arthropoda > Insecta > Orthoptera > Gryllidae > Teleogryllus > Teleogryllus occipitalis. Next base: position 52,376 of record BLKR01015642.1, read on the forward strand.
AACACTGCCAAGGATTTAAGTTTTTAGAAAATTTAAATATGTATAGCATTTATATTGTATTATTTCTATTCATTTTTGAAGTACATACACGTTTTAAATATTACATGTCCAATATATCTTAGCAATAAATAACTATAAACGTAGCAAGACGAGAAAGTAAAATGTGTACTGCTGCAGAAGTGATCATACCAAAGAAATGAGAAGATAATAGATTACTTCTGGTGTTATAACAGAAAATATTATGTAACCTACGTCGAATAGTCTGAAACTGATGTGCACGACTGCAGTCTGCAACTGATGTACAAAACCAAACGGAAATAGATGATTTTTCGACAGAAAAAACTATAATTGTTGGGCGACTATTAAGGAATAAAACACATAAATATTATATAAAATTAACACATGCTATCATTGTTACAATTAATCTACTGACACAAAAGCGAGTGACGTGAACGGGTGTGCACGTGATCTTTAGAAAGCCGCTCCACCGCGGACTACAAAGGCGCCTTCCGTTACCCGACGCCTCCGCTTGTGGCGCTGCCGGCGGCTGAGTGTGGTGCGGCAAATCGAATCGCAGCTTGGCTTCACGGGCTCACCTGCGCGGTTTCCTCTGAAGAGCAGGAGAGCGCGGCGGGGGCGAATTAGATCGAGACTCGCTCTCAATAACGGCGTCGCCAAGGGATGATGGCGACGTACGAGGAGACCGCTTTCCCGCTGAATGGGAGTGATACTTCAGATTAAAAAAAAAAAATTCACACAACTACAATAAATGGAACAAGTGTCAGATCTACCAATTTAAATACTAACAGTTTTTGTGATACACTTGGCCAACGTCAGAGTTTATTTTAGTTCATTTTAGGAACTAAATCACACTACAGAAGGTCGGTAGGTTTCTTCTTTTTTAAGCTTCATATGTTTCCAGTAGAATCGAGGAGTTTTGATACCTCAGTGTTTTTTTTTATTATTCAGAAGAGGATGCTGATGTTTTACTGTACACCCTTTAATTACTTCTTCTGCTGTCTTTTTGTTCAGGGCACGATACAGTCGGTCCATTCTCGTATAAATAAGTGAATCGACTGCATTGCGCAGTATTTTATTCTGAACATTCTGTATTTTTTGCACACGAACTTTCCTGGCAAAACCTTAAAGCTGTATGCCATACGATTATATTGGTTTCAGCACTTGTTAGTATATCAGTAATTTATTATTAACGGACAACAGAGATTCCCTTCCAAGTACACTTTATTGATTTTCAAATTGAGTTCCGCCTTCTTTTTTGAACGAGCTCCTTCCAGCGCAGCTTGAAATCAAACTCATACCCAAATATTTCGCTGTATTTCATACTGGAATGACTGTGTCACTCAACTGATCGTTATTGCGAGTCCCTTAGTTTTACGATTGGCAAAATTTGCGTGATGTGACTTGGTCTCATTGAGCTTTATGTGTCATTTTTGAGCCCACTTTGCAACTTGAAGCTGAACTCGTGGCTCATTGCAAAGTCGCAAGCCTTTCACCACTGAGATCCGGGTTCGATTCCCGTCGAATCTCATGTGAAATTTGTTCCAACAAAACGAGTTAGGCTGCTTCACAAGGGCTAGTCCAACCCCTGTGAAGTGTCCTAAATCCTACCCCTATCCTTATTCCTTCCTAATTCTGGCCGCTGGGTAGTGACGCAGGAGCGCGCGGTAGGAGGCGCGTACGCGGAAATGCTACCTGGCGGTCCTCTTGACAACCGACTACGACGAGACGCGACAGACAATGTTAACGGAGGATTACTCCATAATAGTGCGCAGTAATAGGAGGATTACTCCGAGAAGCGCAAAGCGCTCAACGCCCCCCAAGGGGCTTGGAGACGCGTTGCGTCGAAGTAGACGCAACAAATTAAAAAAAAATAAAAAAAAAAATAAAAAAAAATTGTTTTTGCGACCTGTAATTTATTTCTTGCTTCTTCCAGTGGATAACAAAGCGGTGTCGTCTGCAAACATTGCTATTGTTGTTCCTCTATAACTGAGTATATTACGTGTGTAGAGCAAGTAGAGAATGTGTCCCAGTACGTTTCCTTGAGAGACTCCTACTTTAATTTCACAGAATGTGCTATAAGCATTTTCTTGCCTCCAAAATATATGTCAGAGATGTACGACCGCAGGAGTGAACTAAATGATTTTGCTAGTTTTCTCTCATTTTGAATTCCAGACCATGATATTTAAGATAATCTTGTATTAAGGTGTTGTTAGACGATAACTGTTAAGTTAATTTGGACATTTTGCAGAATATAGTATTCGTATCATTTAGTAATATGCCTCATCTTTTTGAGTGTTAATAATTGTGTTGCTAAGGGATGATTTTCTTAAATATAGAGAGAGTGCTTTTCCGATGAAAGGAAGCATTAATGAAGACAGAAGGTAAAAATTTGTGAAATATTAACGTTTACTGTTTGCTGTAGTGAACACTTCTACGCTTACAGAAATGTCTCGTCTTCTTTTAGTCACAACGTTCTTGAGTCTGTAAGGGAAGATGGTGCCATATGGAGAGACCAAAGAAAGGAAGTGACAAGACAAGTGATCAGCAATTTTTTATTTAAAGTGTTGGACGATGAGCGAAAATTGAGTTTTAACTTTTTGCAGCATTGAGGGCTTTTCTTCATTTAGTAAAATGTCTCATAGTCTTTCAGTCTCAACTTTGGTGTTGTGCAGGTATAATTGTGCCATTCAGAGATAATGTTTACTCAAAGAATGGGAGTAATTCTTACAATAATTTAATATTTAAGATTTTGCTGGACGAGGAGTAAAAATTTAGTTTCGATTTCTTTTATCATTGAACTGTCATTTGCTGATATGACACTTCTTTTAGACTCAGTAATGGCGTATGTAAGGACCATAAGGAGATACCTTTTACCCAATGAATAGAAGTGTTATTAAAGATAAACTCGATTTAAGGTGCTCTTCGGCAAGGAGTGAAATTGAAGGTTCACAGTCTTGCAACATTGAGAACGATTCTTTATTTAGCAAAAATGCTCATATTTTGGTCTCAATGAAGGCGTTGCCAAGATATGATAGAGCCATATGAGGAAACCATTTTTCCAATAAACGGGAGTGTTCCTTAAGGTAATCTATATTTATTCGACAAAGACACAAAATTGAAACTTGCTTTTCTGCAGTACGGAGGACTATTCTTCATATAGCAAAACATCTCAAATTATCTGACTGAACGATTTGCCTCAATCAACGCGTTGCTTAGGGATGATTATTTAGAAGGACCACTGTACCGAAGACATCTTATGCAAAACAATTTTTACTTTATTGTACACATACGTATAAACGGAGTAATATACGTAGTATAGAGAATGTTATGTAATGTTGCGAAAAATCGATTTCGATATTTGAATGGAAATACAGTTTTTGGAGCCCCCTGATACCAAAAAAGTTGTTGTTTTTATCAAACCGTCCCTCTGTCCGTCTTTCTGCCTGTCCGTCTGTCAACATTATTAGCGCCTAAACCACACGTACGATCTTTTCCAAATTGAAGAAACTCCAGTCCATCTGGCTCTAGTTGAAGCTTTGAAATTTTGAAAAACATTCTTTAACATTTGGGGGTGCTTTACATGAATCTCCCTGGACATTTTCAAAATTCTCTCAAAAACAGCTGATAATTTATTCTTTAAATTTCTTGTAAGAATAGCGCAAAAACACTTATAAAGATGGCATGCGTCTGATTTCCGTTGTTAACTCTGAGTTTTCGAAAAATGGAGAAGTTTGAAAATTTTCGGCGTCTTCCTCCAACTACAAAATTGAAGACATAACTTTTTCCTTCAAATGAAATTTGATGTCGATACATAGTTCTTTCACTAAGGTCTTGTATATTTGTTTGAAAATTTTATAGTTTTCGTGCAATAGTATGTGCAATATTTGCAATTAAAAAAAATACAAAACATAGATTTTTTCTAAAAGACTCCAAATTTTTTCTTTAAATTTTTGGTAGGAGTAGTGTCAAATGTACGCTATGCGATGACATAATCGCCATATTGCCTATCCTTTTGTTTTTTCAAAAATTACAAAAATGTATTTTTTTGACTTGTCTCTCATGTCGGTAATATTTACATTCGTGGAAATTGGTTCACATTATTGTATTTACGAGTGCATCTGTTTAAATAATGTCACATAAATTTCTCGAAAACTCCACAGTTTTCTGTGAAAATGAGCTCAAAATTCCGCATTTTCAGAAACGCTCAAACGCCATTTTCTCAAAAATGCCTCTAAATTTTTTCTTCAAACTTTTTGTTCTGAGAGTATTAATTGCATTGTTTAATATGACATAAAGCTGATTCTACCATTAAAAAGCCGACGAATTCAGCCTTCTGGTTTTCTTCCGAGTTTTGGAAATAGGGAAGACATTTGCGGTTATCATTACACTCCGCGTGATATCACGGCACAATAATACACACAAACGAACAAAACATTTAATAGGACGATGAGTAATAATTGAACACTTTTGAACTGTGAACTTCCATGTTATTTTATCGAACGCCAGTACTAATGAATATCATAATGACTATCATTACGCAACGAGCTGCAGTCCAATAATACGAGAATTATACAATGAGAGTTTTTACCGCTATGTTATTACCTGACCGTGAATTAGCTGCATTGCGTTTTAATGAAACTATTGAAGTATTTCTAAATAAAATATTATGAATTTGTATGTTTCTAAAAATACAACAGGTAATGCAATACACTCAATACCTACTAAAAATAGTAGAACAATCATAATTTGGTAAATTTGGCCAACAATTAAATAAAGTAGAAGAGATAAAAAAAGCACGACCTGTCTCTAAAGGAAATTTTGTTTAATACAAATTCACATTCTCCCTATGACATTTTCCTCTAAATTGTGCGATACAAAATATTTCTATATATATTATTCACAATTGATGTGAAAAAATGAAGGCTGTGTTCTAAATACACGGGATCGTATCAATTACTTGACAAGCATGGAGACAAAATACAAGCGACTCTGTCTGTGCCTTCATTATTTGGCTTCGCTGGTAGAGAGCAAGCGCCTACCAAGAGTCGCTGTAATGAACTTCATTAATGGCCGGTCACGTCTTCTGAGGAGCGGCGATTTCTAGGTCGTGGAACTTTCCGGCTCGGTCGAAAACGTCGTACTCCACTGTTTCCAGGAATCATCTTACCTTCAAACCATCGCATCATCACTAGATACAATCGTTCAATTGCCATGCATAATAACATTATTTGTATTTTGTCACATAGTTATGATTCTTACTTTTTTTTTTAAATTTATTTATTGTTTTCCTTGATGATTTACATAGCTCAGTTACATTAACTCTACATATGTTTGTTGACTTACTAACTAAACTAAAATTAATCTTACAACTAGCATTGCGGTCGAGGAAATCTAATGGTCACCTCTAATCAGAGTCCATTTCGGAAAATTGTTGTTGGAATATATGGAAAGGGTACTTATTTTTTATTCTTGTGGAATGGGTGGGGTTTCTGGCTAGGTTGAATCCGGTTAAATTTGGTATCTGCATTAGGTTGGAATAGAATTGTGTGGATAGGTATAGAATGTGCTGGGTTATGGGTTGGAGATTGAATTCTTTATGGAGCTGTGCATTAGATATGAACCATGGTGCGTTGGTAATTGTCCTTAAGAACTGATTTTGTATAATTTGGATTTTGTTAAGATTGGTTCTAGCTGCATTTAGCCATATTGGGCATGCATACAGTAGGAGGGGTCTGACTATTGTTTTATATATTACGAGTGCGGTGTCATATGGTAGATGGCTATTTCTATTGATTAGTGGTTTTAATTGTAATAGTTTGTTTTTTGCCTGTATTACTTTATTGTCAATGTGATGTTTCCAGTTTAGTTTTGTATCAATGTTTAGACCTAAGTATTTTATTGGCTTGTTTGATGGGTACCAGATTATCGTTTCATTGTTTAATGTTAATGGGGGAGGAGAGGTATATGGTCTTAGTGTGAATATCTTAGCTGCAGTTTTAATTGGATTGAGTTTTATTTTTGACTTTGCTGCCCAGCTTTCAATTAGATTTATATATATTTGCATTCTATTTTTGATTGCTGTGAGTGAGGTTCCGGATGAGTAAATTGCTGTGTCGTCAGCAAACTGGGCTATTTGTATGGGGTGCAACTTCGGAATATCTGCTACATATATGTTAAAAAGAGTTGGTGAGAGGGGGATCCTTGGGGTAAGCCTGCGTTTATTGTTTTGGGGTTTGAGTGGTGATTATTTACTGCTACTGAGAATGTTCTGTTTTCTAAGAATTTCTTAATGATTTCCGTTAAGTAGTATGGGGTACCGCTTTTTTTGATTTTGCATATTAATGCTTGGTGCCAGATTCTATCAAATGCTTGTGATATGTCTAAGAAGATATGTTGTATGATGTTTTTTTTTGAAATGATGAGTATAAATGTTCCGAGATTCTTAATAATTGGTGTTGCGTTGAAGTACGTTTCGTAAAGCCGAATTGTTCTTTTGGTATGAGATTAGTAGAAGCTATATGTTTGGTCAGTCTTTTTAGAATTATCGTTTCAAAAATTTTTGAGAGAGAGGGTAATAAGCTTATTGGCCTGTAACTGGTGACATTTGCCGTGTTTTTATTCGGTTTAGGAATTGGGATAATAACTGCATGTTTCCA